>JBBPOH010000148.1:0-19504 GCA_038091335.1 Phylloporus arenicola | reverse complement strand
AACTTTCTTCATTACATCCAACTTGATTCTACCGACGCTTGGAGACAGATCGAATGGCTTTGAAAGGAGCCCCAACTTGTGTTACATATTCTGATCTCTTAAGCGAGTAACAAGGTGAAGCATCGTACATCGCTCTGCGTTTATCAGTTCAATCGATGCACATGCTAGAACAGGTGCTCACTATTCGATAGGTTATTCCCGTGACCAGTTCACGAGCTCCAAAGTCATTATGAGCTAGCCTACCTTCTTGTCCACGAACCACAGCTTTCAGCTTCAGCCCTGTCCCGTTTGAACATCGCCGCGAATAGGATCCGGAACCGGTGGTCGTGTGCGCCGTCGGAGCGCGCACGTAGCCGAGTTCGGGTATAACAGCACACCTAACTTCTAAGTATCCTGCTGGACCGCGCCAGCGCCGCCAATAACTTGGTCGCCCGAGGTAGGGACGACTTTGCTGTGAAGGGGTGTCATGTCGGTGAAGAAGGGTGGATTGGGATTGTCGACGAGGGACTTCGTCGTCCTAGCTTGCTCGTCGGTGGCAGTGAGCGTCAACCTAGGTCCCCAGCAACCGTGAGTTCTGGGGGTCTTCCTATGCAGATGGTCTTGAACAGTACTTGTTTGCTCTCGACCTTTTGCGGAGCAGCGAACACGTGGAAAGAAGATAAAGGCGCGTTGAAACGGTCATGGGATTCGACGGGATTCGCTGGGCCCAAGTTCGTTCATTATTCTCTTGCAATGACATTGACAATCCGTTTCATACAATTGTCCCTTTACGGTTTTATGAAGCATTTTGATGCATAGAACGGCGGATACGGTTGAGCGATGTGCGCATCCAGCCTTGCTAACTACATACCCATGATGTGACACCATGGACCGTCGGATTTGACGAGGGACAAGCACCACTGTATCCATCACGCGTGACTCTGTATCTCATTGCCCTCCTCTCCGTCCTCGTCCTCCCTAACATCTGCGAATCGGATCGTGCTCTGAACACCACCATGCCCGAATTCTGACCCAAAGCCGAATGCTGTGCCAGTATCCAGACTCCCTCGTAAAGTTTCGTGCGTATAAAGTTCCCGCAAGGTCAGGATGAACCTGGGGATAAGAGTAACAGGAGGTATTGTTTGCAACACCACAGTCATCAGAGCCAGCCATTGATGCATTATTTGGGTTTCGGCGTTCAGCACCGATATTGTAAAGACTGCATATAGTAGGACGCTGTTCATGATTGGCATGTGCCGTCAGCCTGGCATGAAGAGAACTCGCGAAATAGAACGAGACAAGGACATACACAATAAAGTCGATCATGGCATCCCTCGCAAGGCATTTCATGTCGCGGTTCAGATGGAAACATTTTGTCGTCTTGTACACTTGAAGCAATTCCTTCATGAATTGAATAGCAGTCAAAAGACACATCAATGCACCAAGAGTCATTGCAACAACAAGAGGGAAATCTACAAGCCAGGCAGGGGAGAGGATACCTGACCCTACACAAAATGAAAAGTGGAGGACTTGAGTAGTACCCACTTTGCGGACAGCGGAAGGGTATTCTGTTAACCAGTGCCATGCACTTGAATCAAACATCATTTTGGCTCACCTGTAAAACCAGAGCCCAAAAAATTTATACTCTCAATCACATAACGTGTGAGAAGTGAGATCGCCTCCATGGCATACAATCCGAGCTGGACTCCGAGCACGAGCCTTGACTGATTGTATAATGCCCACACACGAAGAATCATCACCACTGCATCCAACAATGTGAACCATTGCACCGGAAGTAAAATTGAAATCTCACAGTCTGCACTACACATGAAAATCCAGAAGCTCCACCACTAAAAAAGGACACTCATTTCATCTTGGGAAGGGGAACTCTGTTAGTGTGAATATCGAAATTGTACACTCATTATACTCACATCTATTTGCGCATGATCAGTTGTCCCCATATATCGATTAGCGTAAAAATGAAATGTGAACACATACATCTACGAAGTCAAAGTTTGTCAGTATCTCCATGGATCACCCGTGATACAGAAAAATACCTTTGGAGGGCCAGGAAGAAAAGAACTCCCAGCTTTAAATCAGGTCAGGTCAGATCATCAAACTCAATATTGCAAATTTTTGGACACAGGGATGGCAGATAATCTATAGCAGGAGTCACGGATCAGTTGATATGCTGCAGGAGGTATGCACATACATGACATAGCAAAGCCCAGAATAACGAGCCTAACAATTAGCAACATAGACACGATTGCGCGTACAATGACAAACAAGGTAGAAACAAGTCCCCAGGGCTTCTTCTGCAATCTTATTTGAATATAGGATTGGTCCGAGAAAAGCAGAGACTCACCCAAATGTATTCTATCTGAAGATTGACAGTAATTGAGACATGTGAGCGAGAACGCAAACGTGAAGCGTACCTCCCTTGAGAACGTGAGGACTGAAAATGTTCTCGTTCGCTGACGTGAAGAGACAAGGTAAACATTACTTACTATAATCATATACAACAGCGGAGATGACTGCAACTAGGAAAAGCAGTACATAAGCTTCATTGACAGGAAGTGAACAACAGGCATACGAGTCAAGTAGTCGTTTATGAGGATGGCTTTGATAGCTTGCTCGAGCTGGGAAGTCATGGTTGATAGGGAAAGCACGCTGAGGTGGTGAAGCCGACGTGCACGGCGTATAAGCCCATGCCAGTAGACAATTGGGATAGCGACCAGTCACTGGGTTCGCCGTGACTCCCAAGATGGCAGCTCCTCTACCTTCCGATGGAAGCAGCTGCTGACCAGTGGCCACACGACCTGTACAACATAACATAAGTAGCCAAGATCCATTAGTAGGTTGAAACAATATTATTCCGAATTGTAGATATGATGTCCATTTTGAAACGAGATCAGTGAGGCGCGTCTTAGCACTCTGGCCAGTACTTGTCGTTGATTCACGAGGCTGAAGTGTAAGGCAGTACTTCGAAGGCAATAAACACCGGCAACAGGACCGCTTCCGCCTAGCTGGTCATTTGAATATTCCTGAGGAGTCTGAGGGTGGCAAGCGCACACATGAATCAGCTGCATGAGAAAGTTATGCTGTGATGCGATTGATGGCGTGCAATCTACATTGACCAGTGGGGAATTCGGAGACCTTTCCTCGGAGGCCTGAGGGTCCAAACCAGAGGTAAGAATTTCAAATAAATAGCCCCGACTCGGGCACTGTTCGTCAGAGATATCTACCGATGCTCGAGAAACTATGCTCAGTACCGTATACAATTCATCATCACGATCAACTCTCATCCATGATCAATACGCCATCGGGCGCGTTCAACGTACATTTAGTACCCAACAGCACAAGCAAACGAGTTGGCACTAGCGCTGAGCGCTGAGCCGACAGTCGGGGTATCGTTTACTGTCTTCAGCATGCGCACAAGCACATTGACCTGCGCCACCTCCCTCTCTTTGCGAGGAGGCGTCGTCTAGTATTTACCTGTCCAAATCGGTCAGAATAGCACACGTTTGTACAATGTAGAAAAATCAAGTGAGAAACAAGACTTAGTATTTACCGTGTTAGGGTTGTCCTCGACCTTTTCCGGGACGTGTTGATTGCGGATGAACAAGGATCGGGAGAAGGATGAAGGCATAGGTGGATAGCATCATGCATCTTGTCGTGGCTTGCGCGGTTGGGGTGGAACACCCCACGTTTATGCAGCTTGTCCCCGTCAACGGGCGACGCGAGCTCTGTAGGAGAGACGGATTCTCCCACACAGTTTCGAACGGACGGTCGGATTTGCGCTCAGGGTGTCATGTCGGTGAAGAAGATAAAAGCCGTCGATGGATATGCCAGCGCAGAGCGGGATGGGCTTCGTCGCCCTAGGCGGAGGTGACTTTCCCTTGGTCATCTCGGCATGGTCAGGAACGTCGTTGTCATCGGTGAGGTCGATCGACGAAGAATCCTTCCGCGGAGCTTAGTGCTGAACAGAACTTATGAATGGGATAGTCAAGAGCAAAACTCACGATCCAAGAGGCATTTCTAGCTCTCAGCCAAGAGAACGTTGCCGGCACAAAGGACGCGAGGATTGGGACCTGAGGGCAACCTGTGGCGAGCATCTTGCGGAGAAGAAATGGAACTGTGTATTGACGAGTTCCTCTTCGATACGCTCCTGTTTAGTAGAGTACATGGAACGTAATATTGGTAGGTGGGTTCAGAGCGAGACGAGAGCCAACACTCACATTCAGAGGCAAAGGGCTGCGCCCAGCCTCGTGTTCGTTGATTCCCATCGATATCTAGACGCTTGACCTACATGCCGCTGGACGAAAGTTTTGAGCTTAGTATGGTCTGCGTGCTAAGCTCAGACTTCAAGCTCCAAGCATGATGCTGCACTTAGATCCGAAGCATGGTGAAGATGGAAGTACGAGAGAACGGGTCATGAGTTTCTGGTTGCATGCGGATGTGTGTGATATGGTGAGAAGACAAGCTTTGATTGCGCCCCATGACTTCAAGCCAATCAAGTTTCTGCCAACCCATCTTCAACGGGGAAATTTTGCTCTTCCGACCGTGCACTGGCACACGTTGTTCCCAGACGGCGAACTGATCGGAAGACAGCAGACTCGTTGAGAGTACTGAGCGCGCTGGGAGACCTTTCGTCGAAATCGTTCGCTCATTTACAGCCTCTACTAGCAAATAATGGACCCGCAAATATCTTCTTAGGAGCTGGATTCTACCGGCCCCATTCGAAATCTGACGGTCTTGGAGCGGTCACATCATACTTCAAACCAAGGCGACCAGGGTATGGTAGCGGCCTCATGCATGCCACGTCCTCGTGGGCATCACGATCGGCCTTGCGTTGTCACCTTCTGGACCCTCTATATCAACCTAGTACCCCAGCGTGCGTGCCACCTAAGCCTCTCAACCTTTCACGTCGTTCGAGGTCATGTCGCAACCTCAGCATCTTTGGCATGGGTTCTACCCTCAAGTGGCACCGGGGAGCCTTCATGCGCCTTGGATGGTGCCCTCGGCTCCGTACCACCTTCGTCCTCGCCATCTGTCCACCTCTAAACGTGCTGCATGGAGCTCAGACCTCGTCAGTGACGAGGCCAGCAAAGAGCAGATCAGGTTGAAGCGAGGTTACGTCGCGCAGCGCACGACCGTGCCAATGAGACAGAAGCCCTCATACCCATATACCAAGTTTTGGACGTCGTTCAAGGGCCTGTTTCGTAAGAGGATGCCACTCGTGTTTGCAGCGTACGGAGCTGACACACACTGCAGCAGTCAGCAAGAAAGTGGGTGGAAACAGACTCGATGCTCCCTCTTTGCCATTCGTCCCTCACAGCCAGCGTAAAGCCGATGGGTACATTGCCCACTCCGTGGCGAACCACACACAGGTTCGCCCCCCAAGTACGTCCTTCCTGTCTGGCGCTTCCCAAGGTCGCTTCCTCACGGCAACTTCTTTTCGAAAGCGTTTCGGGGTGCTTCGTCGGCCACCCTCGACCGAAATGACGCCCCAAAAAGTCCGCGTCGAACAGACGACAACGTACGGCGGCGTGTAGGCAGTCAGGCAGGTGGCACCCAGGCCACTCTACATCCACGCTCCTACGACTGGTCTTGGCCTCAATTTCCAACTGCCCAGTTTGTCCGCCTCCACCCCTACCTCCAACACCGCTGCAACGGTCCCCCTCCCATCGCCTTTGACATTACCCGCGGCCTACCCACACTCCAGCCGACGCGCTCGTCTGTCGCTATTACCTCCCTTGACCCCACCCAACTCTCCCAGCCCGCGACGCACCCACCCGTGCAGCGCATGCACATCCGCAGCGTCGCCGAGGACCCGCTCCCGCACGTCCCGTGGCCGATCGAGGTCGAGAACGCACGCGGGATCACCTGCGGAGACGTCCTCGACGCGATCGCCCGTGCCTTTTTCGAGTGCGTCGGCGAGCGCGAGTTTCGCTCCTGGACGAGACACCGGCAGGGCGTTGCTGCACGAGCATATCACCGACGGGTCAGCCGCGTTGACTCTGGTCCCCATTCCAATGTCCGTCCCGACGCCAATCCCAATGCTAATTCTAAACTCCATGTCGATCGTGACTCCGATCCTAATGTGATGGAGCTGTCGAGGGCGCGCCACGATGTGCATGAAGGGCTGCGGCGAATCGACTACATGGGGGATAGGGTGTTATTCCATGGTCTGGAGCAGGCCTCGGCATTCGTGGAGGACACGTGGTTTATGTATGTCGCGGTGAGCGAGCGGAGCAAGCTGTAGCCTTCTCTTTGATCAGAGCAGGCAGGGTTACCTTTTTCTTTTCTTTCCGCCGCATCGGATCTAGCTATACTCACAAGATAGTCTGCCTTTGCATCGTGATAGGGTTTGTCGTCTTTCTCCGTTGTTCCTTGTGTAGGACTTGCACTTTGTACATTGTACACGGGCTTACAAGGACTGAATCTATGATGTTGGGACCGGGCGATTGTTGGCTCTGTCAATCCCCGGCCAAGGTGTGGCCCACTCGGACTTTTCAACAGGCGGCTTGAGAAGGTAAGCACGTATCAAACGCCATCAATTCAAGCTATCTACCCATAGCAAAACAAAAACGATCGAGACACATAGGCTACAGTGATATAAGACAGGTAGTCAGAACGGACGAGTAGCAGAGGTCCAAGATATGGCTACAACGAGGTGGGATGAAATCGGATTAGAAACACGTGGGGGCTGGGGGACGAGAGAATCAAAGCTGAAAACATATGATACAAGTGGTGTGCACAGACCAGAACTGGGAGATGAGGTCATTAAAAGGGGGAGAGCATGAACGTCTAATGATACAGCAATAAACAAGAAAGAAAACAAAGGAAAGAAGAGCTCAAACATCCGTTTTTTTTTCCTCCGCCGTGAGTTGGTATACAAATGCGAGGGGGGTATTGGTCGTGTCTAGCCGTCACTCGCATGCCTTCAAAACGCGTTAATGCCGGTGAACGTAGTGTCGAACAACATCTCCAGGTCAGCGTGCATCTGTTGATCTGCACCCATATCGAGGCCGGCTACGGCGACACCCAGATCCTGTGTTGCCAGCGCAACAGACAGTCCCTGGACCTTGCCTTCGGGCACCTGACGCACGGAAGCATTCACATGATCCTGCCACATGTCAAATGTCACGCCAGCAGGAACGTGCTGTGGCCGTGGTGCGATAAGAGGAAGACTGAGTTCCGATCGCGCCGGGGAACCGCTGTAAGTCGATGAGGGACCGGAGTTGGACATCTCCATCGGTGGCGTCGTGGTCCATGATGTGGCGTCGCCCGTGAGAACGCTTTGCTGTGCAAGTTCTAGCTGAGCGGCAGTGATGCAGTCCAGGGAGAGCGAGAGCTCTTGAGGTGGGACGAAGTCCATCGATGTGAGATCATATGACGTCTGCGACGCGGAGGCAACGTGTGGCGGAACGTTTGAGAACACGTCGTTGAAAGTCTACACAAAAAATATAAGTATGCTGTGCAGGGGATAAGCAAATGGATACGAACCGTGGTAGCATACTCTCCAGGGAACCCAAAGTTGAACGTCTCTTCGAACAAGCTGGTGTTGGCCTCTGGAAAGGGCGACCCATCTCCATGAAGGGATGACTGCAAAGGCGCAAAGAAGTCGGTCCCAGAAATAGGATGGAACATCGGAATGTCGTCAACTCCCCAGGAGGTCCGGCCAAAGTGAGGCTGTGCGCTCGAGGGACGGCGTTGGCCGATCAACATGCGGGCGCTCCGAGCGATGTTGCCCACAGGCGAAGCCGAACGTGACGACGACGCAAAGAAGGGCAGAGACGGGAGTGCAATGTGGTATAAGCGCGAGTCGGGAAGGGGCACAGAAGAAGGGCGACGGGGAGGGTATAAGGACTGTGGGTGTGCCAGCTGGGTGGCAGGTAGTACGACCTTTTTCTCGTCCAGTCTGCGAATCGCAGCGGCGAGCTCGTCACCCTTCTTCCCCTCGAGCAATAGTTGTGCGACCTCCTCGCACCTCCTTTCGTCCTCGGGGGTCGGAGGAGCCTTGTCCTTCTTCTTGGCCTTGTCCTTGTTGTGCACGGGTCTGAAGCGGTAGCCTGGGTATTTTTTCGAGTGGGCTTCCTTTTCTTGCTTTGCTTTAATCTCCCAGATGCGCTTTTCCTCGAGAGAAAGCGCGCGCCAGCAGTTGCCGATGATCTTGGAGAGCGATCCGTGATTTGTCTCGATCGATCCAGGAACATGCTTTTGCCTAACGAAATCGGCACGGAAGAGCATGAAGGCATTCGGTGGGCGGGGTATATAGCCAAGCGACCTGCGCTTGCCAGGGGGAGCACGTCTCTTTGGGGCAGGGTTCGATGGCTCTTCGGATGGCGGGAAGAGCTGTGCACCGGGGGGGAGGGAGTCTTCACCATCGTCGAGGAACATGTCGTCAGATTCTTTGTAGGTGCATGGGGTTACGTTGGGGGCAAACGTCACAGAGCGTGGTGATGGTGATGCACCATAGATGCCTGGCTTGATGAGGTTGGCTACCAGGATCGGTGAGACTTGGGGGAAGGGAAGGGATGTAAAACACTTACAGGCTAGGCTTGCGAAAGCGGATGGACGACGGCCAATGGAATAGCGAGCATGCAATCGGGAGGCGGGCATGATTTATGCGACACGCTGGAAATGGATACAAGTTGACACGGGAGGAGGCTAGCTAAGGAGCGAGGCGGGCGGAGAAGCGGGGGACACAGAACAAAAAGCGTTATTGTTCTCACTCTACCTTATATTGACCGTCAGCTGGCGGCAACTGAACGCCAAATCTCTCACCTCGAAGCGCGATCAACGAGGACCCAAGAAACCGCACTTGCCACGCTACTCTCTGCCTAGTTTTACGGAGAAGGTCGATTTCCGACTGCCTATCGCGCCGTTTTAGAAGTGAGTGTGCGAGGTCCTGCTGCGAAAGGATACGTCCTCTTTTGATCGTTCGTTTGTGCTGCAAAGGGACTAGTGCTTGTAGTTGCCATTCATGGACAGCCTTGTCCTGTCAGCAGACTCCGCCCACGTAAGTAAAAATTGTGAGCATCTAACGCTGTGGAAAAGGTCACTAGCCAGCACGTTTGTCTAGATTCAAGCCAGTGCCAATTCATGATCACGCAGGTGGTTCAACGGTGCAGTCATCGTCCTAGGTGTCTAGTTTCTTTGCCAAGGTCACTCATCTCAATCTATGATCGGCTTTTGGTGGGATCATTCCGGTGCCATTATTGGGCAGGAGCATGTGGTCGTGTGTTTGTTGCCTCAGCATACTTACGACATCTAGATCTCATCCCGGGCGGCGGACGCCGTGATAGGCGTGATGCAGAACGTTGCAAGAACATCCACTGAGCGAACTATCGGATGAGTCCGTTCTTGTTTGCGTGGTATGGTTACAGCGCCACCACAGGCGTCGACCCTGCACCCCTCGGTGCGCCGTGAACGACGACGACGTGGGCCATGCTGCGCGCAACGCATAAAACAAGTACGCCCAGAAGCGACCGACTGCAACCTCCATTTTCCGTGCAAGCGAAGGGAACACCTGGATTCGTGGTAACGACGCGCCACAGCATCGGCGCCCTCCAACCCCGTCATTTTTTCTTAAAAAATATCATTATGCCGTCTGCACGCGCACGCACCTTCCGACTTCTCGGATTGGGATACGTGAGTGTCTCACTCTCACACAGCCACGCTATCTGCGACGAACGTGCCCGGATGATCGGGGGTCCTTGCGACGGTCTCTCATCCTTGCCGGTGTCAGCCGCCTGGCTGGGCGCTCTCCTGAGCGGCAAGTTCAGTTTTCGGCGCCCGGGCAGCGGACCTGCATGTTTCGTGACACATCCTGTCTCTCTATCAGGCGTTTTGACCAGACATGGGTGGAAAAGTACTGCCTTTTGCCTTTCACAAGTCATCAAAGTGGGTGATGAGATGGCGATGCATGAATTTCTGTTGCTGATTGTCGTGCCAGAGCACACTGTAGCAGTCTCGTATAATGAAATTGAATGTTTGAGATCGCAAGGCAGCCGACCGCATGGTTAGTTCTCTGCCCCTGGCTTCGTGTCTTGGATCAGCGTGCTCTGCATCTTGATGCCCCTTGGCCATTGGCAATAGAGATGACATTGATATGAGTCATCCATTACGCATCAGTCCTCGGGCTGTACACACTCAAGCCCGGTGAACAAGAGACCCTGGCAAGGATCACCGTGTTGAATGGTGAATATTGACCGTCGACGTTGGTTGAATGAACACACCTCCCAAGTGACATTGAACCGCTGGAATCCAATCACAACGCGCGGTCGTGCTGATCTGTTTAATATGAAAAGCACAGTCAAACGCCATCGTTTCCGTCTGCCCAGCGCGGCGAAAAGCCTCCTCCACGCATGCTTTTAGTGGCAGATGTACTACCATGACAATAGACGACCTGCATTAGCGCAAGTTCTTGCCAAGGCTGCACGCCCGCCAGTGATCGATGCATGGACGTGGTGGCCCACACGGCGCCTGTTTGGACCACCGTTGCACTGCGGGCGGCACCAACGGGTGTTTTCATGGCCCCACTCTCATTTCAAAGCAGTACGGGAGAGATAAGCAAGACACAACGTCAACCAACTCACGCATGAACAGCAATTTCTTTTCCCATCTCGGAGAACATCGCCTCACAAGAGCCAGACGCACCGTTAACGTCATAGGATCCATGTCCACACGTCAAAAGAACCACCGCGCAGTAAAGTCACGCACGGAGGCAACTTCATTGATGTTAGGAAGAGCACCTCACACATCAAATCCAGAGGTTCGAACCACATACAAAAGACATGCATCGGCACGCTCTTTTTCATCCTGATTGTCTCGGCTGTTCCAGTCCCCGTCCCGGTCAGTCTCAGACACGACAAGACATACGACAACATGACCTACCCTCACTTCCTCGCCCGTCTTGCGGATCCACACTGCCGGACGCTCTGCCGTCTTTGCCCCTTCCTCTCCATCATCCCACGTATAGCTCACACCAACTGCTAGACGTGTCCCGTCGCAGTTGAACGAGATGGACGGAATGGCCACGGCGTATTTTGGATACTGCCGTAGACGTTTCTTGACTTTGTGGTCCCAAATTGACACCGTACCGTCAGACCCCGCCGATGCAAACGTATTGTATCTGGCAGGATAAAGTAAACATCAGGGTGTGCGGATGGAGAAGCGTGACACTGACACCGGGTGGAATGCGAGCGCGTTGACCGGCCAGACGTGGTCAACGTCATCGATCGTCTGCCGGTGACACTTGAACGCATATTTCTTGTCCTGGGCTTCTGAACTCGGATCAAAGTACTCGACCCCAATCCGACCCTCGACTGAACCAATCGCATATCCTGCATCCGAGAAAAAGAAACCGTCATTGAGAACACTACTGCGGTGCACGCAGACTTGCCCTGTCCATCCGCCATACACGCCAAGCTCCTCGTCATAAACTTTAGACTGCTCTCCCGCGTCTGCGCAGGCTCGCTCATCTTGCGCACGTCGTAGATGTGGAACAGCCGGCTCGCCATCGCGACAACGAGCGTGTGATGCACGAGGTCCATGTTGTACACGCGCTCTGGTAGCGTGTGCGACGATACTTCGGCCGTGTCCGTGCGCGGGTCCCAAAAGCGAAGGGTTTGGTCCCAGGAGCCGGTGATGAGGGCGTCTGCATGGCGTGTAGACATCAGACAAGGGAGAGAAAGAAAGAAAAACGCAGACTTTGCTCGCGAGCATAGTTCATCGCGGATACCGCGTTTTCATGCTGACCCAGATAAGTCACCTTTTCGGCCTCGAGATCAAGCCTAGAGAGAGGATTGTATGTATCTTTCGAGATGAACATATATAAGACCACGCACGCCCGTATGCCCGTGTCCAACCCTCCACTGTACGCATGCGTCGCATCCCCAAAAGCACATGCCAGTACCGCCGCGCGGTGGTCAAACTTGGCCTTTTGCTCGTTTGCGGCGACGTCGTAGAACCGGACCGTCTGGGCAACATAGGCAAAAGCATGAGCAGGCGACCGGATGATAAAATCCACTTCAGTATGCGTACCGTGTCCCAGGAAGATACCAACAACTGATCTGGGTTCGTCGGCGCGAAACGTACCTGCGACACGCTGTCAAACGGCGGTGAGGACAGTTCAAAGTGATCTTGAAGCACTTTTAGACACAAGACTAGTCGTAGACGTGATCAGACTTGCCTGCCATGGTCTACTTGTCGATATGTGTGCAACGAGTCGACTCACACAGGTTATGGCACGTGACACTATCTTCTTGTCCAATGTCGGCGCGGCTCGTAGTACAAAGACTCCGTTCTCGCACTAGAAGCGTCTCCAAAGATATGCATTCTGCTGCGCAACCTCGATACGTATAGTGAGTACCGTGATAAGTGATAAAAAGTTACAACAACAGGGTATCTTCGTGACGAATGCCATGAGGGTCGAGAGAGTGGTATGCGAGCGGTACGTGAAATCGTCAACTCGGGGCATAATCAAAAAATCAAGGAAGAAAAGAAAGATAGCACGGATATAGGTGACGCACGGATGGTGTCAAATGTGCATAAAGATGTAATGCGGGGGCGTGGAGGTCATCGAGGAGGAGAGTGCGTAAGGTGAGTATGAGGGGGGTTATGCACATGAAAGATATCACTACAACTAATCCAACAACGGGTTTTATCCACATTAAACCAAGAGATGAGAGCAAGCGCATGATTTTAAGAGAAAAAACGCAAAAATAGAGGTGAGTAGCAGCAGCGCGTGGGGTATTGTGGATGCAATGTGGATGGTTAAAGGTGTTATACAGATGAGTCCGTTATGTGCGCAGATAGAGTCCAGGAAGGAGCCAATGGACGCCAGCATACATTGGTCGGAAGGGCCTAATAGCCATGGTGCGCCGCGAGCATGTTTTCGAAGTTGAACAATTGCTCGAACATGTCTTGGTTCTGCGAATCGGGCGAGTAGGGATTCGCTTCAATCACCATAGGATCATAGGGGCCAGGGGCGTATCCCATGTTGAAGGTCCCGCTTGGCATCATCTCGTCGCCGCACCCAGGAATACCAATCTCGACCGGTGGAATGGCGCTCATGTCGAATTCGTCGCCCGACAGCATGGGGTTAGAACCTCCCCAAGCGGTGGCTGCGTCCCACGAGCACGGCATATAACCAAGCTGCACGTCCAAGGGGCCGCCGTAGAACGAGCCGGCCTCCATCTGTGCGCCGAGCTCGCCACACGCAACGATAGGGTAGGCAAAATCAGTCGGGATGCCGTTCAAGGGAGAGAACGTGCTGGACGATGGCGATGACGGCCCGGATCCAGAAGTGACGGAGGACGCGGGCGATCCCATTTGATGAACTGTGTGGTTCATCGACATGTCGCTCGTAATTGACAGAGGATGCGGGTGTTCTGGCATACCATGATAAAGACCGCCGGCCTAGCAAGTATGGTCAGGCAACAGTCCGTTCAAAGCGGTTCAAACGACTTACATTGACACCTGGGAAAATCTCCGATGGGGAATATTGCTGGTGGGGCATAGCAGTATTCGAAGTGGCGAAATCGTACTGAGAACTTGATCCGTGGTCCGGATGCGATGCTCTCCGGTTGATCATCGGTACTGCTGATGGTGACGTAGGACACGAAGACAAGTAAACCGACGGAACCTGGATTGTCTGACACGGCGGTGGCGTAGGTGCCGAGGACGAACGCCCGTGACTCTTTCCGACTGCGGGCGCGCAGAGGGGAAGGACGAACGAGATGCTGGTTTCCGAGTCACCTTCTTCGCCACGTTTCCCCTTCTTTCCTTTGCGATCCTTGCTCCTCTGGGGTCGATAGACGTAATTGGGATACATCTGTTCGTGTTCCTTCTTCTTCTCCTTGGCCAGCTGCTCCCAATACAGACGCTCCTCGGGTGGGAGAGCCTTCCATTGTTGGCTGATCGTTTTAGACAGATCGGCCTGGCGTTGCTTCTTCGTTGGTCCATCGATCGCTGCCGCTTCCTCAAGGGATGCCTGACGGTCCTCGCAGCATTTTCTGCGGAAAAGGATGAAGGCATTCTCTGGGCGCTTGATGTAATCTTCGTCGCCTTTCTTAGGTCTGCGCTCGATATCGCTGCATATGGACGACTTGCGTCGTTTGTGCGAAGACGATGGCGACGTGGGGAACGTGGATAGTGACGTCGTGGATGTCGTTGTGGAGAACATAGATGTGGATGATGATGGGGTCGTTATGCACGAAGCGTCTGATGTTGAGATGGGGGATTGAGTGCGAACGAGCGTGAGCCTCCCGAGATCTGGCTCAAAGGGAGAGGTAGGTCGAGACGAGTAATGACTGGTTTCGGTTGGATAGTAAGGAAACGTGGTGGCGCGCGGCGTCGGGGAAATGATGGCCAGGGATGGCGGTGGGATGGTGTCCGTAATCACCTCAAGTGCTGGGCGACGGTGAGCGGTGTGCTGTTTGGACGGCGACGACAGACTCACATTGGGAATGGGTATCGCGAGTGCGAAGAGCAGGCATGATTGTTCGACGGCGAACAATGGCTGCTAGGTGAGCAAACTCGTTCGGGTAATGACGATAGTGGGAGGGAAAGGGATAATGACGGCTGAGGCCTGAATAATAATGGGGTTTCGCTGGCGGAACGAGGTTACTGACTTGATACGTTTGTCACACAGACGCGACCGCAGAACAATTGGATGAGTGGGGCACAAAGCGAAAGACAATACGAACTACTCGTTATATACGTCCATGCAAAATGGACGTCGAAATTGCGATGAACTTAAACCTTGCGAGGAGACAGCGGCAGGGGCACGATACCGGATATGGCTGGAAAGACCCGAAGGGTGAGACAATGCAGGATGCATGCTTACTCATGCATTGTCGCATGAGACCCATTTCGTGTGCATTCCGTGCACAAACACCGCATAAACAACTTCTTATTGTCTTTCCGACCGTTTTTGCCAACTTCCTCGGCCGGCGAAATTCCCAAGAATATCATCCGGAACGTCTTCCCTCAATTTCGCTAAAAATTCCGTGTTTTTTTTCTTCTTTATCTGCAAATTCAAGATCCTGACTCGTTAGCCGTAATACCTTCCATTGGCCGCATCACTTTCCGCGGCACGATGACAGTTCGTGGACACCGAGACCAGTCTCCGCCGACGGCCCCGCTGACTTGGATCGCTCTCGCCTCGTCCGTCGCGGGCTACTTCCGGTCCAATGGTGGTGGTTGGGGCGTTTAGACGAGGAAAAGCGCAGCCCATTCAACTTTCCTTTTATAGAAGCTCTGACCCGATGGTCTGTCTCGCCGCTTCCAACATGCGAACTGATAGCGATAGCGCAAGGCCTCATCCCAAAAGTGCCTCCCATGCGTCCATCTGCCTTTACCTGTGGCTGTGGCGCCGCTGGTTGTGATTTACCTCTCTAGCCAGAACGGCATCACTGGCTACCGCCGCAGATGAGTCACTGCTCGTATCTCTTTCTCTGTACCATTTCCAGCCATGATCCTATCCGATGTGTAAGGACCAACCCGGCTCCCCGCGCGTCGTACTCCCGACCGCTCACTCGGTATACCTCGCCAACGAGGTATGACGCCATACTTGCCCATATTCTTTTCCTGTTCTTTTTTTCCGTGACTCGATGCCGTCGTTCACGGCCCGCCACCATACAGTTATCGAAAACACCATCTTGGGGGATTGAGTGGAGACGCTGGCGGATCATGCACAGGGGTATGAATCCAGTCCCCCCGCTCCCCTGTCCTCTTGTCCTGGCCTCAAGATATTACCACCGCGGACATTCCCCGGGCTCATCTCACCCCTCCCAAAAGAACGAAGATGAAAAGAGAGACATCAAACACTTTGGATCACTGCAATGATCATGATGAGAACTAGTACGTGCAAGTTCTGCATTTCCATCTCAGAGACGCCGTTTGACGCCAGGTATCGAATTCCTGCACAAAGTCTAATTCCTCGATCGGATCATCATCACCACAAGTACTGCGCAGTGCCTCGGCTGTCAAAACGCTCCAACCGAGTGGTGCAACACGTCAATTGACCGAATTCGGGGAATCGGAACTTGCACCACTAGTACGCGTGCGGACCAGGCCAAGAATGTTATCAATGATTCGATCAGTTCGAACACTCTGTAGTACAAGAGCAAAAACACAGGAAAGCAACACGATCGATGGTCTAGTCATGATCAAGGGGTGCATTTTGTCTCGCCTTTGCCTCCCGTGTCCTATGTAACATGTCTTGTTCGTCTCGGCCTGGCCCAACCGCAGTTCTGAGGGGCGTTTCGAACCCCCTGACATCCGTCACTAGCCACTGACTAGTAGTTGCCCCTCGTTTAGCGTGAAACGCTAGATCAGATCGTACTTCCACGCTCGACAGTGTGTCATCCCTGGTGTATGACTTACCTAACGCCTCTCCAACTGCCGGATATCACGTCATGAAACACGCCCGCTGAGCGCAGCGTACAGGGTATGGTGATATGATACAGATCACTCAACTTGGGGGCTATACGATGCGATATTATACGGGAGAAGAGGGGAGGGGCGGATCTTTGAGGCGCGACGGGCATCAAGTGCCAGTCATCCGCCTCCGTCGTCGATGCACAGGAGGAAACGTGGCTGCGAGACCCGGTCCACGATCACTAGGCAACCAGCTCCATCGGCGCCGAACAATAATGCCACGAATGGGAGGAACGACGCGAGCGTATGTGCACGCACTCGGGCAGCGCTTCCCAGTTCGCCGGGGTACCGTAAGAAGTGATGGTGCCACGAACGCCACGCCACGAGGTCAGGCAGTGCATCGTATCGTAGCACTGTTTCTAATTATTATACTTATGACCAGTCTTCAGATTTCTGGGGTGCTATGGGCTGCGATTGGATTGGATTGGATGGAGCTGAATAGGACACTGCGACGTCCGGAGAGGCGCAATCCCAGGCTGGATAAACCCTGCCATGGCTCGCGAAGAACCTGAAGCCGTGAGCGTGACGTGTGTTCTGAATCGGAATGCGGAAACCACGAGGCTCACCCATTCTGTCGGGTCGTCCGAACGGGGTTCCACGGGCGAATCGATGTTGGTGGTCCCTGTACAAAAGAAAATGTGCAGTGGGGTGAGAGCTGAGAGAGCGAGATGCGAATGAGGGGCGATGGGGGGCGATGAAATGCGATGGAGTGCGATGAGACAAGGAGGGTGGGGAGGGAAAGCGGTTTACCTGCGGGTGGTTCGACACGTGTAGCGCTGGTACGCCCGTCGCGTATCTGCGCCCTGATCCGTCCGCCTCCGCGTGCGGCACGAAACAGCAAAACAAATTGAAGAAAAAAGGCAGTGATACCGTGGTCGCTGGTCACATGGACTCAGAGAATACGAGGACAATGAGGAAGCACCTACTCCGCAGCAGCGGGCGATCGTAGCAGACACCTCATACCTACCTCATACCGTACATGTTCGACCGAACATGGAATAGACCAGATATCGCCACGGCGATAACGCGTTTCGATGCGCTCCAAGTCAATGGCGAGTGTGACTGACCCCGCCTGCCTAATTTGGCCCCCGCGCCGCGTGTCCGCCTGTTTGGCTATTCTGTTCGCCAAATAATCATATCATCACATTCACTGGGTTGGCCCATCGTGGGGAAGGCTGTACCGGCACAGTGGACATGAGCACACGTTGTAGGATGGCGACTTTTCGTTTTCTTTTTCTGTTTGGAACCCTCGTGGAGGGGGGAAGAGGGGGTGTTGCCACGGTGATTGTGACTCGACCGAGGCCGTAGCACCACCGTACAACCGTAGAGACCACACAAACCCCGTCGGCACACACGTTCGCCTCACTCGGCCGCCTTTTGCGGATGCATTATGTCAGCCAAAGGTCAGCCAGCCTTCAGATAATGGTGGACTGTCAAACCGGATGTGAGATGAGTACGACATATCCACATCTGGCGCGCCAGAACGGGCAGGTGAGTCGACAGAATCCGACCACTCTCAAACAGAGACCGCCCGGACTTTGCGGTCGAATCGGCCACGGCCGTAGTCGAACTTCCACGGTCACAGTTAGTACCGTCTTATAATCACACTCCATCCCGATCACAGTCCATACATCCCCATTTGTGGACTAACGGACAGTCAAAACGAGCGAACAATGGGGCTCTGGGCAAGTGAGGTCCTACTTCTCGCGCCGATTGTTGGAAAACGTTCCATTGGCGTATTTCGCCCGGATATCGTGCCTGTATTGAGATGAATAGTTCCTGCGAGAGGGTGGGATTGCTCTCGAGTCAGAGAGGAGGGCCAGCCCTTCAAATCGCGATCATATCTCGCACACGCATGACCGTTAAACTCAACTGTGAACCCCCATGGCGGGTGAAATGAATACTGAATGAACTTCGACGCATTATCTGATCGGTCGATCAGTGACTCGATATCTTATCAATCGTACGTATGTATGACCTCACGGACGGAAGATGGCATCGCAGAAGCACTTGCTCCTTTGAGCGTGTCGTTAGTGACGACAATTGCGGATGGACCCGAACCTTTGTTCGACGCGTTGGGAGTATGACACCTTCGATGAGATGGTGGACGCCTTGGCAAGTAGTAATATCGATGTGACAGGAACGACTCGGGATCGGCCCCTCCACAGAATCGGCGAGAGAGCTAGAAGTCCGAGTTCAACCAAGTCGGATGTATCCGTCAGTCACAGGAGGAGAGCGATCCGAGATCACAGGGATAGCGTGAGGCCGAGTCATGTTCGGACGAACAATAGTAACGAGGTTGGGTTTCATGCATTTGCAATGAACGCCATCGAGCATGTACGGGAACGCAGTCGCGATAGGAATGCTGGTGCGTGGAAACGAGTACTATAACCCTGTTCAGCGGACAATACGGGATTAAGCACGAGCTGAGCATCCTTGGTTGGGCCACATGGAGAGCAGTGTGACAGGGGCAAGCATGGTGTTGCGCCTGTCTCACTGCCATCTCTCTGAGGGTACACCGGAACGCTCTGATATGCAGTAGTCATCGTACATGCAAATGGAACGAGGTCCCCTGTACTCCCCAAGGGTGATTATTGCCGTAGAAATATGGGAAGAATCCATGTTTGCTGCGCTCTCCAGTGGCAGAATTGCTCGGTCAGATGCCCGCTCGTGTCCTAGGTTATGAAAGCCGAAATGAAAGAGTCAAGTCGAATGCATGATCCGGCCGTCTCCTCGGGAAGCGTCGGGCATTCGATCCGGGCCGTTCACATACCTATCATCATGATGTGGTCACGGTGAACGAGCGGAGATGTTGCCAAGGTTTATTTGCACTTACCCGGATATTGTGATTATGGCGTCCTCTCACTTCGCAGCACGCAGAAGGACTCAAGAATGAATAAATAGAAGTGTTCCGCCTGAAAGAAAGTTCCAACGATGACTAAGCAAAATATTGAACCCTGTGACCATCGAATGCGTTGGCAACTAGTAGCTCCTCCCCTCCATCTCGCCAGAGTTTGATAACAAGTCATTCCTCCACACGGCGCGCCCAAGACACAGCCTGATGGAAAGTAAG
>JBBPOH010000147.1:0-19529 GCA_038091335.1 Phylloporus arenicola | reverse complement strand
CCATCTTGCAATCTGTCTCTCCTCTCGGTATGACCAGCTCGGGAAGATTGATGACGTGAACGAGGCAATTGTTCTCGCCCAGGAAGCGCTCTCACTTTGCCCACCCGGACACCCTGATCGCGCATTGTCTTTGAGAAATCTTGCAATCTGTCTCTCCTCTCGGTACGAGCAGCTTGGAAAGATCGATGACCTGAATAAGGCTATTGCTCTCGTCCGGGAAGCACTCTCACTTTGCCCACCTGGTCATTTTGGTCACTTATCTTTGAACAATCTTGCAGCTCATCTTTCCTCTCGGGAGACACGATGACCAGCTCGGAGGGATTGATGATGAATGTTTCGTCCGGGAAGCGTTCTCACTTCGCCCACTTGGGTACCCTCGTCGCACAACATCGTTGAACAATCTTGCAGCTCATCTCTCCTCTCGGTACAACCTGCTGGGGGGAATTGATGACCTGAAAGAGGCCATTGCCCTCTGCCAGGGAGCTCTCTCACTTTGCCCTCCCGGACACCCTGATTGCTCAAATTCTTTGAAAAATCTTTCAAATCATCTCTATTCTTGGTACAAGCATCCCAGGGGGATTTATGACGCCACGGACGAACATTCGTTACTTGGTCTTTATGCTGAGCTTGAGCGCGTGTCTTAGAGTCTATGTATTTTTGTGGAAACTGATTTGTTGGGAGCATGGGCCAATATGCTGAAGAGTTGAAACATTGACCCTTCCAGATAGCAGCACTATGATCCAGTATTCCAATTGGGAGGCGAGTCAGTAACCTCCAGGAATAGTAGTGCGTGCTATGTAGCACGATGATTTGAAGGTAATAACCCTAGTCCACCCTGTTCACTTGTTCGCTCCCCACCTCTTGTTGGATGCCGATAGAAATTATCCAACTTGTTTCATTCTTCAGAACGTCGGTTGCCGCATCTGCGATTGTATCTCCCTTGCCAATCTTTTCTTACCCTTTGTGATCGCTCATCGACATCATGGTCCTTGTACATTATGTACTTACGAATTGTATATGTATCTTAGAAAAGACATCGCTGTCTCCACAATACCCGCATAAATAACCCGTGTGTAACCGGTCCATGTAGCAAAAATAAACAGGACGTCGCACAAAAACAGCCACTCCTCTGGTATTCAGGTTAGTAAAATCCCTCATCACTACTAGGTCAACTAAGAAAACATCTACGAACGATGTTGGAGTGCGGTACGCAGAGCAATTCTGCGTCGACCTTATTGCTCTTTCGGTATCTAGGGACACACACGAACGTCAGTGACACTGCCAACCACTGTCTGGATGACATGTGTATCACCTCGAGGTCAGCTCGTGTTTGCATCATATCTGAACTCTATCAGCTAAAGCCAACCCCGCCGCCAGATGCGGGATGAACTAATCTCCTCATGTAATCCACATATTGCTCCGATTTTGACGGATTCAAGCCAGAAGTTCAAGAGAATGCATTTGTCCCAAGCTTGGAACCACAACCCATCAGGTTCATCGCTAGCTGGCTGAGACAGCCTGCTCCTTGCAGGATTAATAGGCTGACTTATTGATCAGTAAGCTGGGGGCCTGATAATGTGGGTAAGCGATTTGATCGATCATCATCCCTATTTCCCATGGTACGCAGCCTTGCTGATTGCGCCGATCTGACATCACCGTCTATTTTCCGCCTCATTCGCCCTGTAGCGCCCTAGCACGACCACTATGCGTGCTGTTCCAGCCCGTTTCATGCTGAATAATCATTGATATGAAAGGAACAGATAGTTGATCAGAAGGTTTGGCGGCAGGCCTAAATTACGAAGGTTTGGGAGGTGGACCTGGCGACCACATCTCTACTCAGAACATTCACTGTCGATAGCTCTACCAAAACCATCATGAACAAGTTCAAGGCAAACCCAGACGACGTGGTCATTGTGTGAGTAATCTCGTCAAGCCTATCGTCAACTCACTGAGGTACTTTTGTTGCGCAGTATTATGGGCCCCACTGGATCCGGGAAGACAAACGTGAGTGAATTGTACAGTATGGGCGACAACACTTGTGTTAAGAACGATCAATCAAGTTTATCAATGTGCTCACTGGGAACGCTAAGAAAGCTGAAGCGGGTCGTCTCGAGTCTGCAACCCAGAGCGTCACCCCACACACCATGTCACATCTAGGTCTTCGTCTTGTGTTGGTCGACACACCCGGATTCGACGATACCTACCGATCGGATATGGAGATCTTGTATCAGACTGCCGACTGGCTCACCAAGAAGTATGTGATATCGCAAGCAACATCTTGTGTCCCCTCACGCAAGTGATAGGTATCCAGACGGCGAGACTCTCAAACTCACTGGCGTAGTCTACCTCCACCGAATCACGGACAATCGCATTACTGGTTCTGCCTACAAGAACCTCCAGATGCTTGGCCGCCTTTGTGGTAATATACCTCTACGACGGGTGCGACTTGTGACGACCATGTGGGACATAGCCAAGAATCGCTCAGGGCCAGAGACCAGGAAGAAGACCGGGAAGGAGATCAGGATGGAGATTAGGATGGAGCTCAGGACGGAGCTCAGGATGGAGAACAGGAAGAAGACCAGGATGGAGGAGACCAGGATGGAGACCAGGGAGGAGGCCAAGGAGGACATCAGGGTGGCCAGGGAGAAGGAGCTAATTGGCGAGTTCTGGGGGCCACTGATTGCTGCAGGTGCCATTGCGGAACGGTTCGACAACAGAGCCAGGTCTGCGTTGCGAATCATAGACAATCTTATAGGGTTGGAAATCGCGAAAGACGAGCTTCTCATACAGGAAGAGCTTATCGAACAACAGAAGCATCTGAACGAGACGGAGGCAGGCAAGGTTCTATATTCTCGTTTCCAGCAGCTTCTCTCAGAGCAGAGGAAAACGCTAAAGGAGCTGGCGGATGAAGCGAGACTGCAGAATGATCGAACTCTCGCTAGGAATCTTCAGGAGGAATACGATCAAATAAACATACAGTTGCAGAAAACCTTCAACGAAATGAAGGCGACGAAGATCCCCCTTACCAGGCGTGTTATCTTGTGGTTGTTTGGGGGGAAATCTCGCGGAGTATGTTATTCTCGTCGTTTTCTGCGTAATTTGCCGATTAAATTATGCGCATTACAGAAAGCTGTCAAGCTTGACTAGTTTTCTTGATGCTCTATCATCGCTACTACCTTTGCTCCTCGGCGTCAGCATCAGTGATTCCATGACAGTCCGTGTCGCTTCTGCATGCGACATATTTGATCGAAACTCGGAGTGCGAAATCGTTCATATTGTACATAGTATTTACGGGTTACAGCGGTTTCCAAAAGCCCGGGGAAAACATGAAAACTAAAAGTTGAGCACGGGGATTGCCGGCAAGGACCCCAGAAGTAGCATAGTGGGATTTGTAATCTGCTATTGTTGATGATTCGGTCTCCCACGGCCAATTTTCAACCACGCATTCTTGGTGACCATGGAGCAACTGGCAGCCTTGGCTGATCCAAAAGCTCACATTCTGTCCTTCATCACCAGGGCCATTCTGTCAAGGATATCTGCCATCTACTCAGCTTCAAGAAAACCTTGGTCTACAAAGTTCTCGACTGGTATCGTCAATTTGGTGATGTCTCGAATCCCCATGCATACTCATGCACTTTTGGCCATCCTCGAATCCTCACCTCCTCTGATCTTGCCTTCATTTCTATGGTTATACATCATCGGCCATCTATCTACCTTGATGAGTTGCAGGCTGAGCTGCGGCTCAAACACAATGTCCGTGTCACACTTCCAACACTCTTTCGTGCCCTTGATGAACTAGGCATAACATGCAAGGCTAGAGTTCTGCACGGGTTAACCCATGGGTGCCATAGTGTCAACCTGCACCCAACCCATCGAAACCTGTACCCGCATAACCCACGGGTTACATATTTCGTGGGTGCCCCTGACGGGTGTATGGGTGCACACCTGTCATGGGTCAACCCACGGGTCCACATCAAAGTTGAGCGCACGATGTGCACATCGACAAACCCCCAAATGGAGAGGATACGTCTATGGACGAGACCACTGCCACAGCAACAGCAAGCACACTGGTAGACGCAGCGGCAAACACCAAACCCACGGTGAGCACAGCCTGACCGCAACCATCACACAACGCCAAGTGTTACGACTGGCTCAGGTAGAGTCGGTCGCAGCCTCTCAAGTGTGACGGGGAGTCATGGGGTCAAGGGTTCAGTCACGACATGTGACTAACCTGTGGACTTGGGCCTCGTGTTCTAATGACAACGAGGAGAGTGGGGTGAGCCTTGGAGTCTAATGCTACCAAGGAGCCAACGAAGGTTACGACCTTGGTAGGTCGACAAAGGAGGAGAACGAAGAGCAACCGCTTCAAGGTAGTGGCAGGACCTCTAAGGAGACAAGAGACAAGAGAAAGGGAAAAAGTGCTTGTATTCTCAGTGTGCCAAGTAGGTGACAAGGTACAAGAGAGGAGAGCAAGCGTGAGGGATACATGGATAGAGACCAAGGTTATATATACGCCCTAGAACGGTTTAGGGCCGGTCAGGGAAGAAGTCAGTGAGTAATTGTAGAATGCGATGGAATTGCATGGAACAAGGAACTCGTAAAAGAAGTGAGTCATCCAAGGGGATGAGTCATATGAAACTATGGAGAAGTAAGCATGATTATGAGCTAGGTGAGTAATTGTGAAAGAAAAAGATAGTTTGAATGTATCAAAAGAAACAAATCGTAATATTACCCCCGTTGTATGTCCGAGACAGCGACGAGGATGATACCTTTAGTAATGACCAGGAGATCCTGACATGTTCGCCTCAGTGGCGGTGTCACAGAGCTTGTCTCCTAAAGATGGGGAATGTTCTCGAGCAGATTGACAGCGAAGGGGTCCTCTGGTAGGATGCATCCGACGAGAACAGCGAGTGGTCTGGGTGTGAGAACAAGAGACGGGTGGAGAGGACAAGGAGGATGAAGATGATTGGTGGATGCCTTGGCCACGGCGAAGGGGACAATGTGCTTGAGTATGTCCAGGGGCAATGTGGAAACATGTGGGACATTCGTACAGGTGGCAGTACACCCGAGTGTGTCCGAGGTGACGACATACGAAACATGCTTTGTGGTAATGTGGGTGGCTAGGCAGTAAGGGGTGGTCTGCTTGCTCTCAGGCCCATTGGTTCTCTGCGGCATAGAGGGCTTCAATCTCGTCAGTGTCAAGAGGAGAAGAGGATGCAGAAGGTGGAGCTCTGTAGCAGTCTAGATGACTCATTGTCTGGTGGGCAAGGTATCCATCTACGTCGGTGAGGAATTCAGGCATCCTCAACTGGTGCATTGCTGAGATCAGGTCCGCTTGGATGATACTCAAGCGCACGCGACTGCGAGCTGGAGGTTGTGTGCCACCTGGTTGTGGACTGGAGTGGAGACAAGCAGTCCGATAGTTTCGGTCTGGAGGTAGGCGCAGTAGAGGCTACCAAGGGTGGATCCCTCATTGAGGTAGCTATTGATGGCTCTGGCCAGGTGGGATGATGTCAGGAGGTTGTGTATGTGAGGAACAACTTCTGCAGGGAGGGGGTCGTGATGTCTGTGGGGGTACAAGGGAACGTCGATGGACATGATAGAGTTTTGTGAATGATATGAAGGAACAGGAGACGGAGAATGAGGAGAAGAAATCCGATCTTCTAAAGTAATGTGTGCCTCAAGGGGGCGAGGACGGACGGAAGTGCTTCTTGGTCATCACAGATGGGGGTCCAGACCCAAGGGTTGTTGGTTGAGTCAGATCCTTCTGACACGGAGATGTTGGCTGGGAGGTTATAGGTCTCCCACCCCGGAAATGCAAGGGTAGATGATGGGACGGCGGGTGAACTGATGAACGTAGTCCCAGAGAGGGATTGTTACGATCTCTTTTCATTCAACTTTCTTCTTGCTTCATCAACCCGTCTCCTGGTTGATTCGCCTTGGACATCGTTCCTCCATATGTAACTTCACCTCGAACACTGTTTCCTTACCTGTAACCTCACCTTGGTTCCCTTGGACACATATCTCTTTTATCATGACTACTCACCAATGACACTTACCTCGTAGTTGTTTAACTCCTTCACAAGTCGTCTCACTTATGTTTCTCCTTACTTGTATTCTTCCTTTCGTATCCCAGTCACGGATATTCCTTTGCCCTCCATAGCTTTCTCATGCTTGGGTAAACCCTCGCCCCTTACTTGTATTTCCCCACGCTTGAGAACCTCTCTTGTACCTCGTCGCTTACTTGGCACACCGAGAATACAAGCACCTTTTCCTTTTCTCTTGCCCCTTGACTCCTTAGAGGTCCTGCCACTACCTTGAAGCAGTTGCTCTTCGTTCTCCTCCCTCGTCGACCTACCAAAGGTTGTAACCTTCGTCGGCCCCTTGGTAGCATTAGACTCCAAGGCTCACCCCACTCTCCTTGTCGTCATTAGAACACGAGGCCTGAGTCCACTGGTTAGTCACACATTGTGACTGAACCCTTGACCCTGTGACTTCCCCATCACACTTGAGAGGCTATGACCGACTCTACCTGAGCCAGTCATAACAGGGATGAAGTGGAAGGCATGGTGGTAGCAGCGGTGCGGCGAGAGGGGGAAATGGCCATTTATTTTCTGGAGGAATGACAAGATGATGAGGGTACAGAGGAAGGAGAGAAGACGGAGGGGTGAAGGTTCTTATAGTTGTCCAGAGTGGACTTCGCATGTTTCAAGTCCCACTTGGCTATCCAAGAGTCTTCTTCAGCCGAGTACTCTTTCCAATGGGCTAGGAACATTCATGCCGTTGGGTTCCCATGGTGACGTAAGATTTTCTCGATCTCATACTCTTCTTCTTCTTCGACAAGATCCGGTGGTGGAGCTGGGAAGTTCGGGCCGTGGATGTCATTCTCGCGATAAGGAGATAAGAGGGAAACATGGAACACATTGTGAAATTTCCATGTTCATGGGAGGTGGAGTTGATACATGATGGGAGATAAGACCTTTGTGATTGTGAAGGGTCCCTCATGTTTCGGGGCGAACTTTGGGTTGGCGATAGAACATTTGAGGTTCTTCGCTTCCAACCAGACTTTGTCTCCTTTCTCGAAAGGAGTAAACTTGCGGTGATTTCGTGACTTCATCACCTGGCGGGCAAGTTCATGCACAGCAAGGGCTTCTTGACGTGCTGCAGTGAGGGAGTTGAGGCGGGCTTCTACTGTGGGGATAGATGAGTCGGAGATGACTGAGGGAAGGGCACGGGGTTCATATTCCATCATGAGATAGAACGGGGATTGACCGGTGACAGAGTGGAGACGGTGATTGTGCACAAATTCTGCATGGGAGATCATTTTGGACCACGAGGCGGGGTTAGCGCCACAGAAGATGTGGAGATAGGTCTCAACCTCTTGGTTGACTCGTTCGGTTTCTCCATTGGTTTGAGGGTGGTATGCAGTGGAGAGGGAGAGGTCGTATTGTAGGAGACGACCAAGCTCACGGGTGAAGGTGGATGCGAATTGTGGACCTCGATCAGAGATGATCTTGTCGTAAAGTCCGAAGTAGAGGTATACTTTGTGGAAAAAGAGGGTGGCAACCCCTTCGGCGGTGATAGTTTTCTTAGTGGGGCAGAGAATCACCCCCTTAGTAAGTCCATGGTCGACCATGACCAGGAGAGAATTTTGAGGAAGGAAGATCAGTGATAAGATCACATGAAACTTGCTGGAAGGGACAGGAGGTGGAGGAGGGGATCAGAGTGAGTGGGGGAGCGGATGGATGGGTGTTTGACTTGTTCTGCTGGCAGATACCACAGCCCTCAACATACTTATGCACATATTGCACAAGACCGGGCCACCAGAATTCTGCTGCGACAAGCTGACAAGTTTTAAGAAACCTCAGGTGTCCAGCAGAGATGTGTTCGTGACAACGGGAGACAATGTCATGATGAAGGGTGCCGGAAGGGGGAATATAAATGCGACCTTTGTAGGTAAGGACCCCGGACTCGAGTTGCCAGTCAGCGAGGCGGGAGTGGAAAGTGGAAGGGATGTCAGAGTTGAGGGTTTGCAACCGCTCAAGGACAACTGGGTTGGATTGGGAGGAGGAGGCGATAGCGTTGTGGAGGACAGTATCAATGACATTGATGAAGAGAGAGTCAGGTAGGAGGACAGTATCTTCATTATCATTGTTGTCTGGACAAAGATTGGGGCGGCGGGAAAGAGTGTCAGGACCGGCGAGGAGCCGTCCTGGGATGTGGATGATTTTCAAGTTGAAGTCGGCTAGGTCGAGTAACCATTGGGCTTGATGATGGTTCAAGTTCTGTGCTTGGCGAAAGTATGTCAGGTTCTTGTGATCGGTGAAAACCTGAACAGGGAAAGGGGAACCATGGAGGTAGTGTCTCCATGATTTCAAGGCATGGATGATCGCAAGGAGTTCACAATCATGAATGTTGTAGTTTCGTTCAGCCAGGATGAACGACTGGGAGAGGTATGAGCAGGGATGCCAATCGCCGTTGGTATCCATTTGGAGGAGAATTGCTCCAGTGGCATACTTGGAGGCATCTGTCGTGATGGCAAAAGGTTTTGCAAGATCTGGTAGGTGGAGGACGGGTTTGGAGAGGAAGAGATATTTTAGTGATGCAAACGACTCTTCACATGCGGGGGACCATGACCAGGGATGGTTCTTCTTGGTGAGATCAAGAAGAGGATGAGCGACAGTTAGGGATTGGCACAGGTAAACCCGCGGGTGTTAGTGGTTGTACCCGTACCCGTACCCGCAGTGTACTTGTACCTGTGGTCACGGGTATGGGTTTTGCTGTGGGTATGCTGGCAATCACCCGCGGGTATACCCTTCTACGGGTATACCCCACAGGTGTCCTATATGTTAACGTAGCGGTACTATGTGCACAAATAAAATGTATTACTCTATTGATAATGCATCCCAACCGTCCTCCAATTCTCCTTCGTCTCCTTGGACATCCGGGAGCCTTGTGATGCTACTGACATCGTCTGACTTGACGAGATTGAGAAGGCTCCAGTGCCCAAGGCATAAAAGCGCTCGAGTTGACTGGACAGACAGGCAGGACCGGACATGGGTGAGAAGCAGGCAACCACGGCTGAACAAGCGCTCCACATCAATAGAAGTAGCTACAAGGACATTTAGTTTCAATGTACACAGATAGTAGGGAATGTGATTACATACCGGGTATAGTCAAATAATCGAGCGCCATACAGGAAAGCTGTGGATAGAGTGAACAGTGCTCATGCCACCAAGAAAGTGTGTTGGTGACATGCACAACTTCAGTCTTGAGGTAGCGGTCCAGCTCAGAGGCGAGATCTGATGATTTGGGAGGTGCAAGAGCGGCCAACTTATCGAAAATGTTTGAAATCTAGTATTTATTGCATAAACATTAATCAGTGGATCATAAATAGTGATTGGGTTGCTGCATACCTTTTTCTCTTTGTTCGATGAGCTGTTGGGGGTCTCAGGCTGCTCAACTGGCTCAATGTCTGAGTCCTGAGCGTCAGAATGTTCTGCGTATGACTGTGCAAACCCATCACGAACGAGATCTTCAGTGGTCCGGATCCATTGCTCTTCCCACCGAGCAGTCTTGAAGTACAAGAGCTTATGTCGGGGGTGGAGGACTTTGAGGGAGGTTCAAGTTAGTATAGAAATAGTAGCAGGTATTGTTGGGTACATACTCATTGCAATGCGATAAACATCTGAGCTATCTGTCAGTTGATAGTAGCGATTGAGAGTTTTCTTAGCGATGCTAACTGCTGCATGGATGGGAGAGATGAGGCCAGTGTCAAGTGATTGGGTGGTGAGCACCTCATCAATGTGATCCATGGCAGGGATCACAGTGGCGAGGTTGGGTGTTGAGTGAAAGAAAAATTGAGTGGCGTCTTCCAAAATCTTAGTCAAAAAGTGTGGTTAGTTTATGTGATGACTTTGCACACGTTGCGCACCTTCAGAACATCTCACAGCTGCTCAATGAGCTCCCATTCATGATCTCCCAGCTCAAATTTTCTAAGCCCAAGCTCCCTCCGCTGTGTTATAGTGTCCACTGCCTTCCAATGATTCAGCACATATTCCACCATATCAAACATTGAGTTCCATTGAGTCGGCACATCCCGCGGCATCAGCGTAACGGAAGATCCCGACCCTTCAAGGATGCCCTTCCATGCTGGAAGGACAATAGTTGACAAATGTATAATTTTGAATGTGAGTTTATGGAGCTAGGCAGGAATGTTAATTGGATATGTCATTCGTTGTGCCGCTCAACGAACCTTCACTAGAGCTAACTTAACTGGTAGATTTTCCCTCTCAAGCTGCTCGCGTTCTTCGTCTGCCAAGAGATCAACTTCATCAACCCAACCGTCATCATTATCCACTTCTCGCTTGGTCTCTACATCAACATTGTTATTGTACTCTTCAAT
Source organism: Phylloporus arenicola (assembly GCA_038091335.1). Taxonomy (NCBI): domain Eukaryota; kingdom Fungi; phylum Basidiomycota; class Agaricomycetes; order Boletales; family Boletaceae; genus Phylloporus; species Phylloporus arenicola. The sequence goes on along the minus strand of JBBPOH010000147.1, from coordinate 9,124 downwards.
ACCTTCCCCATCGCGCTCTTCATCAACCGCAAGCTATTCAAGCTCACCTGCTGCCAGGGCAGCATCGGCGTCCCTTTTCTTGACATCAAATTGGCATATAAGAGACTTTGCAATCAGGTTTACGATATGGAGGAAGCAGCGAGTATGACTCGCTGCTCCTTCAAACATCGGCAGCTCTAGATAGAGCTCCTCAACCATGGCATCATTATTCAATGTGTTGTCACAAGTTATGCTAAGAATCTGCTCATCTTTTTAGTCACAGGTAAGCCGCTATGATATATATATGGTCTAACCTTGTCCTCAATGTTGAATTCCTGTAGGACCTTGGCAAAGACCTTTGCTAGCTCAAGCCCGGTATGCGACTAACCCACAAATGTTAGCCTCCGGTAACCTACGTTCATCAGTACCTCACCTGTGCAACCTCAACAATGTCTAATGGCATCATTAGTGGCACGCCGTTGCGCTCCATATGGACACAGAATGCTACAAAAGCACAGTGATTTGGAGATGTCCACGCATCCGTCGTGAAGTTCAATTTTCCACTGTACTCCTGGTAGTAAGTAAATCAATATAGCCCCCCAGTTGCATGTATTGCATGCTAACCATCAACATTTTAGCAATGCGCTTGCGTGTGCGCACAAATATAAGCTTCACATCATGCGAAATGGTGTCAGGTGAAGGTAAGTAATACTCTGGTCGTCCTGTCTTCATTAACAACTGAAACCCATGGTCTTTGACTATTGAAAACAGATGCAGACTCTCAGATACCCAGCGCACTATCTCGGCCCTGGAATCAGCTTCGTTAGTGGACCTTGCAAGCTGATACAACACATCCTCACTTTATCTTGCTGCATGTATGCTGCCTGTGGCTGTATACAACCTTTCTGTTTTTTTTTTCCGCTCAAATGCTGCGGTAATGGACCCATCTCTCAAAATACTTCTGATGATCTTGGTGCATACTTCGTTTGCATCACTTGCATTGTCTGCGGCATTCAAGGCTACATCCCCCCAGCATGAATGGACATGTTTTCGCAGGTTATTTGTCGACTGGGCATCCCTTTTATCAAGGAAGCGGTGGACCACTGTTTTGCAGCTGCGCATGCTGTATTTGAACTCATGGGCCCGACAACCACAGTCCTCGATGATCACAGGGGTGGGGTTAAAAAAAGCATAAACTGGTGATGTCCACTCCTTTTTTAATTGATCTGTGAAAGGCTGATGAAATATAATACTATGCGTGTCGTTTTACTAACCTAGTTCTTCTTCCGCGGTCTCAACACTCAACTTGGTGTCAGCCAGTGTTAACTTGTTATCCTCAGCTTCCTCATCTGAGGATATGAGTGAGCGACAGCTGGCATTGCTGGATGCTTGTGGTTTTGTAGGACGCTGGGCATGTGTTGGTGCTCTTGTAAGCACTTTCGGCTTTGTGGGTGTCAGTTGCTTGATAGAAGCTTGTGCTATCGTACTAGGTATGTCAACCGCAGTTATGGATGCATCCAAAACCAAACTGATCCTATGGTTAGGACCAGTGACTTGGGTCCGGTTTGCCTTTTTGGCAAGCCTTGTCTCCGCACTTGCATTGCCTGCCTTCCACTTTAATGGTGCTATAACTTCAAAGTCATTGTCAACGCCCACAGCTGCCCTTGCCTTCTCAGTCATCCTTGGCACCCGTTTGGGAGTGCTCGAGAGGTTCTGTTGCATGCTGGGAAATCACAACACTTGATGTATTGTGGGCAGAGTTAGACTTTGTGCTGGAAGTTTTTTTGCCCAAGCATAGCTTTTTGCTTTATTTAGATATAATATAACCAATTATGTTATGAAGTACCCGTACCCGTACCCGTGATGTACCTGTACCCGTGACCTGTGCGTGTACCTTATACCTGTGCCATTGCCTAGCAACAGTAGAGTAATCTGGAATGAACCGGCGGTAAAAGTTGGCAAAACCAAGGAAAGAGCGAACTTCTTTCACCTTGGCTGGTGTAGGCCATGAAGCAATGCCATCGGGCTTGGTGGGGTCCATTGCGAGAGAGTCGGGCTTGACGATCATTCTGAGGTATTCTACTTTGGTGGTTGCAAACTTGCATTTTTCAAGTTTCAGATGCAAGTCAAGTTCCTCCATTCGTTGAAGAACACGTTGGGTTCGCTCAGTGTGGGTTTGTTCATCGGGGGAGAAGATAAGGAGGTTGTCCATATAGATGATGAGCCATCCTTCAGCGATCATGTCTCGGAATGAGTCATTCATGAATCGTTGGAACGTGGCGGGAGAGTTGCAGAGCCCAAAGAACATAACATTCGGCTCAAAGAGTCATTTGTGCATGATGAACGTGGCCTTCCATTGGTGTCCGTCCTTGATTCAGACGTTGTTGTACCCCCATCGAACGTTGAACTTGGTGAAGACCTTAGCACCCTTGAGTTTGTCAAGGAGATCCGAGATGAGGGGGAGCGGGTAGGCATCTCTCCGTGTCGCCTCATTGAGCTTTCAGTAGTCCTGACAGGGACGGATGTGTGTCTTGATGCTCTCTGGGTCAGTGGGGTCGATCCTTTTTTTCTGGATGAAGAAGAAGGGGGATGCATGGGGGGAGTTTGATGGGCGGATCTTTCCAGATGCTAGGTTTTCTTCAATGAATTTCTTGGTAGCTTCTCATTCAATCGGAGAGAGGGGATAGACTTTCCCGATGCTAGGGACAAAGTCTTCTTTGAGATTGATCTCGTGATCATAGGGTCGAGAGGGAGGAAGGTGATGGCTTACTTCCTCAGAGAAAACTGAGGCATAGTTAGAGTATTCTGGGGGGAGGACGATGGGAGGTTTGGCCTTTTCTTCGGCTGCGGAGAGCTCAATAGCCTTTGTTAGGCGAGCAATGGTGGAGAAGTTGGGTAGGAAACATCTGACGTCTCCTCTGACGATGCGACCGCAGTAACTGTTCTGCCTTTCACGGGTGATGTACTGGTTCTCAGATTCTTCATCTAAGAATTCATAGAGATGCTCATCTGTGATAGCGTCGACATGGATGTGATGAGGGGGGCGAGATTGGACTTTTTGGTAAAATCTGTCGTGTCGTTCAGAATCTGTGATGTAGGAGGAGTAAAGTTCTTTTGATTGGTCGCATGATTCAGGGATGGAGATGGTCTGTCGAGACCAATTGATAACGGGGTTGGTAGCCCATAACCAGGGGAGCCCGAGGATGATGTTTTCTCGTCCGTAGTTCATGATATAGAAGAGGGTCTTCTGAGCGATCCCTTCGATGTTGAGGAACAGGGTACAAGTGAACCAAATGGCTCCTTTTTCATTTGTAGTTTGGTCGATGTTTCTGACTTTGATGGGGACGTCGAGTTTCGTGGTGGGGATTTTGTGTTTATGGACAAAGTCCCAGTTGATGCAGGAGATGTCTGCACCACTGTCAATGAGGGCTCAGGTGTCAACGACTTTCATGGTGTGCGAAGGGGAGATCAATTGTACTGGGATTTGCGTAGACTTCGATGAAGTAGATACAAGTACAGGTGCAGACATAACAGAAGGGGAGTCTGGCGTTGACTCAGATCCCCAGTTCAAAAATCCTTCTTCCAGGTGAAGTGGACCCGAGCCACTTTGTCTTCTTCGTCATCGTCTTCTAGATCAATGAACTTGGGGAGGTCAGAGTTCTTCTCGACCTTTTGGATGCGGGGTTTCTGTGGAACAGAGAACATGGTACATGTTACGATTTACGGACTATTATTTCTTTTCTCATCAGACATTCTTTCTTCTTTCCACAATTACTCCTCCCTGTTCCTTGTTGTACGACCTAGTCCGACACTTCGTCACTTGCTTCATAATCGTGTTACTCCATCATAGTTCCAGCGATTCCATTGGCTTCGATGAGTTGTTTCTTACTTGTCATCATTGTTCCTTGTGATTCCATCGCATTCTACGATTACTCATCATGTACACTTCTGACCTGCCCTAAAGTGTTTGGGTTTACATATATAAACCTGTGGTGTTCCTTTTTCTTTCTTTTCTTCTCTCAAGCTAGATCTCCTCTGTACTTGTCTACACTCGTGCACAAATCTAGTCTATTTCCTTCTCTTGTCCCTTGACTCTTTGAAAGCCTATGCCCGTGCTTTGAACGGGTGTCTTGTCCTCGAACTGTTGAACTTGTCGAGTAGGAAACCCCTTTGACTCTCCCTTGAACGTCCAAGTAGGAAACCCCCTTGCACGTACTTAGAACCCTCTATCAGAGGCTATGCTTGCACTCCATCCGAGACCAAGCATAACAGTACATGCCGAACTAGCATGTCTGGGTTGACAGCAGTGGAAGCATAGGTGGTTCTTCTCACACCGCTTCCTCTCCTCTGGGGTAAGCTTTCCGATTTTGATCACATCAACGTCCATAGCATTTGGATCTCGAGGTTTTGGTGGGTTCTGGGTGGTCGTAGGGGTAGCAGAGAAGGAATGGTATCCGGCGCGACTTCTTTTGGTGAGTGCCTCCATCTGTTCCCATTGGATTTGGAAATGGACGGCTTTGGTGTACCATTCAGCGACTTTAGTAGGAACAGTGTTGAGATCCATGATGTGTTTCATGAAGGGAAGAGGAATGCTGAGTGAGAAGTAACTAATGAAGACATTGTCATTGACGATCTGAGCGATCTCGATGCAGTTTTTGAACTCAGCGACGTATGTGGTGAGGGAAGGTGAATAGGAATGATCCTTTTTCAGGACCATCTTGGTGGTGGAAAGCCAGTTGATGGTGTTCCATACAGTGTCTTGGTGCTTGAACGCAAGCTCGAAGTCTGTGATGAACTGTGAAAATGTTCCAAGGTTGGCAACGGTGGAGGAGAGGCATTTTTGACAGAAGGTGTTGGCCCAGACCAAGGCGAATCCTTTGGTCATGTACAAAAGGGCAAAGGCAACCTTCTTTTTGTCTTTGTCATATACTTCGACATTGACTAAGAGGTAGAAGCGGACGGTGTTCAGCCATTGCATGGCAGTGTCATATGCTCCATCAAAGTGATCAGGGGCTCCGATCTGAAGTTCTGTCTTCTTAGACGTAGACATGGGGTTTACGTGTGGTCATGGGTTTGGTGGGACAAGGGGTACAGTGGCTACTGGAGGGGAAGGACTCTCGAGATATGTGAGAAGTTCCTGACGAGACCGTTTGAAAATTTCAATGGTTGGAGTGACATCTAAGTCAGCGAGGGAAGTGGCAAGGTTCTCAGCAACCTGTTGTTGAGGTTCCGAGGGGATGGGTTTGTCCAAGTCAGACTCAAGGGGTTCTTCGTCCGATTGAGGTTTGGAGGAAGAGTTGTGTTGCACACTTTCGTGCCAACTGGAGTTGTAACGTAGGAAGGAAATGGTGAAGGTTCACAGCAATGGTAACCTTGGGTAGACACTTGATCTTTTGTTACAACTGGCTCGGGTAGAGTCGGTCGCAGCCTCTCAAGTGTGATGGGGAGTCACGGGGTCAAGGGTTCAGTCACGATGTGTGACTAACCTGTGGACTCAGGCCTTGTGTTCTAATGACAACGAGGAGAGTGGGGCGAGCCTTGGAGTCTAATGCTACCAAGGAGCCAATGAAGGTTACGACCTTGGTAGGTCGACAAAGGAGGAGAATGAAGAGCAACCGCTTCAAGGTAGCGGCAGGACCTCTAAGGAGACAAGAGACAAGAGAAAGGGAAAAAGTGCATGTATTCTCGGTGTGCCAAGTAGGTGACAAGGTACAAGAGAGGAGATCAAGCGTGAGGGATACATGGATAGAGACCAAGGTTATATATACGCCCTAGAATGGTTTAGGGCCGGTCAGGGAAGAAGTCCATGAGTAATTGTAGAATGCGATGGAATCACATGGAACAAGGAACTCGTAAAAGAAGTGAGTCATCCAAGGGGATGAGTCATATGGAACTATGGAGGAGTAAGCACAATTACAAGCTAGGTAAGTAATTGTGAAAGAAAAAGATAGTTCGAATGTATTAAAAGAAACGAATTGTAACACCAAGGTCACCACTATGGACCAAGGCGACATCACTGGTGACAATGTGCACACGCAAAGCACAGCGCACGGCCACCCAATGGCCATTCAGCAGGTCAACGATGCAACCGTTGACATTGCAAACCCAGACGCAACATGTGCAGGGCCAACAAAGCCAGCGGATGAACTGCACGACCAACACCAGCCAATGCGGCGACCACAGCTCGACCGCAGCATCCTACAGAGGAATGCGCACAGACTCGAGCCAGTGCAAGCATGCAACGCGCAGCCACCTACACCATCACAACGGCGACATCACCAGGGCACCAGCAACAGTCGATGAGGGCAAACGGGCAGATGAAACTTGCCTGCCAAACACACCCATCAGGTGCCCTAGGCCACCAGACAACACCAACAAAGTTGAGCATGCAGGGACAGGCAGCACAGAGGAACGTGCACATGGGCCAAGGGACCCCACACCCATCCAGGTTGAGCTGGGTGGCAGGACCATCGTCAAGGGTGAACCCCCAGACAGTATGGTTGAGGGGGAGAGTAGCCAGGACGGCCGTATTGCGTTGCGCAAGGCGGCGAAACCAGGCATGCGAGCAGTCAACAAAAAGAGTATATGGGTGCCGGGTACACGGGTGGCCAAATGTTAACCCACACCCATACCTGCCAGTACCTGTATCCCTAACCTGTGCGGGTTACCCGTACCCGTGCAGATCTCTATGCAAGGCTATCTCTGCAAGTGCCTCTGAATGAAACAATCTATTGTGGGCGGTGTATATTGTTACGACTGGCTTGGGTAGAGTTGGTTGCAGCCTCTCAAGTGTGATGGGAAGTCACAGGGTCAAGGGTTCAGTCACGATGTGTGACTAACCGGTGGACTCAGGCCTTGTGTTCTAATGACAACGAGGAGAGTGGGGCGAGCCTTGGAGTCTAATGCTACCAAGGAGACAATGAAGGTTACGGCCTTGGTAGGTCGACAAAGGAGGAGAATGAAGAGCAACCGCTTCAAGGTAGCGGCAGGACCTCTAAGGAGTCAAGGGACGAGAGAAGAGGAAAAGGTGCTTGTATTCTCAGTGTGCCCAGTAAGTGACAAGGTACAAGGGAGGAGATCAAGCGTGAGGGATATACAAATGAGACGAGAGGTATATATATGCCCTAGAGTGGTTTAGGGCAAGTCAAAGAAGAGTTCCGTTGGTAAGCATGGAATACGATGGAATCGTATGGAATAAGAGATCAGTCAGTGAAGCTATGAAGGAGTAAGCACGATTACAAGATGGATGAGTAATCGTGAAGTGAAAAGATAGTCCAAGTGTAATAAAAGAAACGAATCGTAACATATATGAACCGGATTGCTGAAGAAGTCCCGAATCCAAACATGCTTGTATTTCTTGATGAAGCAGCAAGGGATGAATGCACGATATCAAGGAGATATGGACACTCCGGAAAGGGCATTCACTGCAATGTTCAGAGGCTGTTTGTCCGAGGGATACACTACTCAATCATTTCGGCCATCACACTCAATGGAATCATTGCTTATAATATTGTTGAGGGTCCTATTGACACTGAGCAGTTTGTCAAGTTCCTCAAGGAATATGTCGTGCGTTCACAGCTTATATTTGTTGGTTTCATTGATAGACGAGCTAGAAACAGATGCCATTTACCAATCCTTATCCCAGTTCCCACAGTGTACTTGTGATGGACAATTGCCACATCCACCACGGTGAAGAGGTCCACCGTTTGGTTGAAGACAATCATCGTAAGTTTCTGTGACGGTGCTACATTCAATGCTAATCTTTTATAGTTTGCAAGCTCATCTATCTTCCCCCATATTCACCAGACTATAATCCAATTGAACAAGTGTTTTCAAACATCAAAGCAAATCTTCGCTGCCATGGTTATGACTTGCCGTTGATATCCATTGCGTGTGCATGTCAGAGTATCACACTGGACAAAGCTGAAGAGTACTTTAGGGCTTCTGGGTACATTGTGTAAAATGCTCGCTACTGTATTGTATTCCGTCATGTTGAAAATGAGTTTCACACATCCGATCAATCCATCTTGATTGTGCGACGACAACATAAATGCAACAAGGTAAACGATGGACATGACATTATGTAGCTAGAAAGTCCTCTCTAGCCTCGTCTATGGAATAACCACATGGAACAGGAAACCATTTCTTGAGGGTCTCGCACCAATAGAAAATGTCATAATCAGGCCCTCCTAAACCTGTATCATCGCCATCACCTTCCTCTATTGGTGGGCCAGAGAAGCGAGAGGCACCTCCATCATGATACTGTCTCTCGTATGATACTATGAGCGGGCGTTTGGAAAGCGGCTTGTAAGGTTCAAAGGCTGAAGCATTGCTTCGCTTGTGCTTTGAATTATATCTGTTCCACCATGCCGTGCTACCTTTTGTGAGGCGGATTGCATCACCAGCCGAGATCCCAAGTTCAGAGAGTAACTTGTTGTCGATGTCAGGAAGAACATCGGGGCCAATACCATTCGATTCAAGAATGTCTTGGTGTGAAAGTGCACAACACACACCAAGAGTAGTCTCAGCGTATTGGAGAAAGTGCACAAGTTGACTCAGAGACGGAATCCACGGTGATGGAGTCATGACATCCCATCCTTGTGCCGAGTGGGAGTCTGTGGGGCAGGCACAGAGGGAGTAACCGAGTGCAAGGTGGGCATAATAGGGTTGGCTGGCAAATGTGAATGGCCATGGTCAAGTTGAGTGAGGGCCCATAACAAAATGACTGAAGTCAAAGTGCTGAGATCCGGTACAGCAGGTGCTGCAACTGGCAGGGCCACAGTCTTGCATACAGAGTGAAGGACTGGTCCTTTGTTTGCAATATTGAACGATTTGATATTTGGCGGTGTAGTAACAGTTGCATGGCCCTCCTCCTAGCGACATAGTTAATGAAATAGTATAGGTTGGGCTCATAGGGATGATAGATCCCTTATACCTTCGTCTAGTGCGCAGAGCAACGAAGGGAGCGATGTACAGGGAGACTCACTGTACAAGCAGAGTTCTTGGATAGTCAGTAGTGGTCAAGTACTGTCAAGTAGCGAGCTTGGGGCTCGAGCTAGACTTGATAGAGGTGAGAGATAAAAGAATTGATAAAAGGGCTTAATCAATCTAAGCGAATACATGCCATATTTATAGATAAGATTAG
>JBBPOH010000146.1:0-19594 GCA_038091335.1 Phylloporus arenicola | reverse complement strand
ACCACATCTCCTACAATCGTCAAAGTCAACTGTGCAGACGTTGACCGTTGAACCTTGTACGTTTTCGAACAATCCTAGTTCGGCAGCCAGTGGGGATCAAATGGGTAGATTTTAGCCAGGCCTGAGAGCTGTTAGCGAGGCGCCAGACCTGGCCATGGGTACATACTTACTAGTTACCGCTGGCACCTGCTGGCATGATTCAGTCGCCGTTTAGAACTTACGGCTGCGGCGACAAGCCGAGCATGTAACGTTGAACATTCGAGCCAACGACCGCAAAATTCGAACAGACGCTGAATTTTGCAAACATTTTGTTGTTTGGACAACTGACACTGGCCCTAGAGTCTTACTGGGTTAAAGGTAATATCTCTCCAGCCATTATCAAGTGATTAGTACTCACTATCTCCGATTTGGTAGGCTTGTAGAGTGATGCCAGGACATGGCAGTACTCAGGGTCATGCCATAGAAACTGAGCGCTAAACGTTTCATCCTTCCCTTTATCGAACCTAGCGCAACACTGACTCGGGCGCTTCTGAAGCAACGATGTTCAACAACTCTTCCCACATCGATGCTAGCCATTCTACCTTCAGCGAGGTTCATCGCGACCAGTATTACAATGCACGCTCCATGGTACACGGCAATCAAACGGTCAACGCTATCATCCACGGAAATCAGATCGTCCAGGATTCCCAATCAAGTGAGCACTCAATCGCACTTATCTTGATAACGATAGATAAATTGACGCCGTTCTTCTCACAGATCTCATTGAAACGCTTCGAAAAGCGTGTGCGCCGAGTGCTGCGCACGATTCGGCACAGCGATATCCGGCTCCAAAATGCATCGAAGGAACGCGTATCGAATTGCTTGCTCGCATCACTTCATGGGCAGACAAACCAAATGAGAAGGCCATATGTTGGCTAAATGGGCGGCCTGGCTCAGGCAAGTCGGCGGTATCACAAACGATAGCGGAGAAGTACGCGGATGAAAACAGGCTAGCCGCCAGCTTCTTCTTTTCACGACGGGATCTTGACCGACGGACTACGCAACATGTCGTCCCAACGCTCACTACGCAATTGCTTGCGTTCCTTCCGTCCATTCGTCCTGCAGTCATTTTAGCGTTGGAAAAGGACTACATGATCCCGATGAAGGTCCTCCGCGAACAGATGGAGAAGCTCCTGCTTGAACCCCTGTCGACTTCAACGGAAACACCTCAAAGACCTATTCTTATCATTCTAGATGCGCTTGATGAGTGCGACGACGAAAACCTTGTCTCAGAGCTCGTCACACTTGTTGCACTTCTCCCCCATAAGACCCAACTCCCTCTGAGGTTGTTAATCACGAGTAGGTCTGAGCCTTGGCTCCAATCCCGCTTCCACCGGCCTGAGGTATCTTCCGTCACTCTACCTCTTGAGATCCATGCGTTTAGCGCAGCAGCCGATATTCGCTCGTTTTTACGCCGTGCTCTGGACAACACATATGATGAACACCTCCAAGTCATGAAGGCTATTCCTCGTCCATGGCCATCATCGGACGACCTAGAACGCGTCGTTAGCAAGGCTTCCGGATTGTTCATCTTTGCTCTCACGGTGATCAAGTTTGTTGGAGCAAAGACCCATAATCCCCTTCTACGTCTACAAGCTGTTTTGGAGGATACCGCAGCTGTGTCTACTGGCTCCGCGTATGCTGACCTTGACTCGCTTTATCGGGACGCAATTTCTGGCTTTCCTGACGCGGATGTTGCTCGTCTGGTGCTCGGCGTTGTCTACTGTATGAGTACGCCGATGTCTATTTCGGGTCTGCACAAGCTTCTACAACGGCCGGATATCGACGTCAGACTTGTTGTCCCTGCCCTTAGCTCTGTGCTTCTCGCATCCGAGGACGGAAAGCAGCCCATCCAGTTCTACCATGCATCCTTCCGCGATTTTTTGATCAATCCGCAACGATCACAGAAGTACGCGATAAACCCACATGCTTATCATCGATTCATGGCTCAACTATGCTTCGAGATCATGTCGAATTCATTGAAGCGCGATATCTGTGGGTTCGGAGACCCAGCCCTGGCAAATAGCGAACTTTCAGATCTCGTTGAACGTCGTCGGATAGCGTTCGACGAAGCCCTCTTGTATGCCTGTCGGTTCTGGTCGCATCATCTCGCACAGCTTCCGAGCGATGGAGTTGCGAACGATGCGCTGTTGAGCGCGCTGAAAAAGTTCAGCACCACGGTGTTGCTATGTTGGATAGAAGCGCTCAGCATATTTGGCGAGCTCGAGAACGGCGTGGTCATACTGCGTCAAGGTGCTAGCTGGCTCAAGGTATGTCTCCTCATCCTGATGTTCAAGAATATGAGCTGACGATGCCCGACAGACGTTGCGTGACGTTCCTGGGGACACTGTTATGCTTTTCCAACAGACTGAACGCCTCCTCGTACTATACATGGACCCTATTTCACAGTGCGCCTTGCACATCTATGTCACAGCAATCTTGTTCCTCCCTGAAAACAATATTGTCTACGATACATTTAAGCACCAGTCATATGGGACGTTGACCACGTGGCCCTCTCTTGACGACTATTTCGACGTCCTTCGGTGGAGTGTCGATGTCAACGGCCCCATCCACTCAGTCGTATTCTCCCCCAACGGCAACTGGATCGCTACAGCTGGTACTGGCGTTCAGTTGTGGAACGCACTCACTGGCGGCAACGTTGCGAGCCTTGGAGATCATTCGTCAACGTCACTCCTCGTCTCTTTTTCTCCATCCGGCGCTTTTCTGGCGGCTGCGTTCGAGGACGGTGCTGTCGCCGTCTGGGACCCAAAGGTTGGCAGGGAACATCTGAACCATGCACGTTGCCACACTGAACCAATTACCTGTATCGAGTTCTCTGTGGACAGCAGTCTACTGGCGTCTGGTTCGCGTGACCATGCGATCCAGGTTTGGTCGATGGAGACGGCACAGCCCTTGTATCGGCTGGCTACGCACGAAGGCCCAGTGACCTCGTTGGTGTTCTCGAGCGACTCACGGAAATTGTTCTCTGGATCAGAAGACAATCTGGTCATCATTTGGGACATGTTGAGTGGACAAGTCATCCGTGGAATGATGGGCCATCGTAAGGCGGTGAATTGTGTCGCTATATCCAAGGATGGGTCGTTCGTTGCGTCTGGATCGGAAGACAAGTCAGTCAAGCTATGGGATACCAGCTCCGGGAAGTGTACACGCACGTTTTCCAAAGGCCATGGCACTGGGTTACGATCGGTGCACTTCTTTGACGAAGATAGGCGCCTCGTCGCAGCTTGCGACCAGGAAATATTATCCTGGGATGTCTCACGCAACAAATCAGAGTCTGTTTGGGCAATGGATAAGATGATGAAGACAGCATTGCGGGTTGTTCCTGTCTGGCAGGCAAAAGTATTAGGGTGGGGTATTCCCCAGTCTCTCTGGAGGTACATGTTACATCTCGCCAACGAGGAGTCGAAGGATCGCCTCAAGATCACGTACGCTTCACAGTCATTATCCTTCGCGTTTATATACGGTGGCTACGTATTGTCTGGGTCACTGCCGACTCCAATGGATAGGCCGCCCTTGCGAGACACTTCCACGACCAGCAGCATTTCGGTATCTTCAGACGGTCTTTGGGCTGCAACAGGAAACCACCAAGGATCGCTCGAGATCCTAGATCTCAGCATAAAAAGACTGTCGTGGGAAGAAGTGGGAGCGAGGGCCAAGTCAAATATGCTCGACAGCATGCTCAGGATGGTACCCTCTCCCAATGGGAAACGCTTCATCCTCAACCTGCTCTTTCAGTGGTACTTGACGGACGAGAACTATAACATACTGAAGAAGATCGACATGGGCGCGCTTGGCCCGTTTCGTGAAGGTGACAATCTCAAGTTCAAGTTTTCTGGGGATGGGAGCATCTTCTTCTGCATCGTAGCAAACCTTCTCAATAGCGACAAGAGCGGGGTCCGCGTCTTCAATGCCTTGACTGGCCAACAGCGTACCCAGTTCAAGGACCTCTACTGCGTCCACTCGTCCGCGGCATCTGCCAACGGAGCATGGATTGCGTGTTGTCATGGCTCTGTCAAGGTAGATGTGTTTGGGGTATCGGGGGGAGGTCGGACAAGCATGGGCGTACCTGAGAATGATGCGCTGGTCAAAGTGCTCGTGTTCTCCGACGACGCACAGTCACTTATCGGTGGTTCTGAAAAGGGGGGCGTCCGTGTATGGACTCGTGCAAGCGGGGCATGCACGGCCGCGTTTGAAGGGTCCACCTCACAGGTCACGGCGCTTGCGTATAGGATCACGCCCAACGAAACGATGGTTGCGATCGGGCGAGAAGACGGGTCCATTTGTGTGTGGTCCCCGTCAAAGTTGGCCTCGCATGACATACTTCTGGGCGATCAAGCGACGGTTAAGAACGTGGACTTTATCCGGTTCTCTGATGATCTGTCTGGGCTAATGTCTAGTGGTGAAGATGGGAGTGTCTTCATGTGGGCCATTCCTGACACGGACGCGGACATGGCGCAGTGCAAGTTCTGCCCGCTGCCTCGGGAGGGTGAGGGCGAAAGCGAGGGCACCGGTGGTAGTGTCGATCGTGATTCTGGCGCCGATGATTCGAAGAATCAAACAATCTCTCCCCCACACCTGCTCTCCAGGTCCGACCCCGAAGACACCGTCGACAGCTTCTTTAACAGCGCATACCGGGTCCGAAAGGACGGTTGGCTCGTCGAAGGCGAGCGCCGAGTGATATGGATTCCGCCAGCAATACGTCCACACGGCAAGAATACGTTTTACATATTACTTAATGGTTCGGTGGCACTGTTCACGCCCTCCTCGCTATGGCTCATTCTCAAGTACGTACCATCTCGGGATTGAGTACGTGTTTCTCTCGTGTTCAAATATGCAACGCTTTGCTTGTTACATTGCGATCACTCCGTTTTCCAGCCACGTTATTTTTATACCAGTGTACATACGCTGCTTCAATTTTGTATCTCGATGGGTATATAGCATTTGCAGCCAAGCTACATGCCATTGATCTAGGAATAACAGCTCACCTATAAAATATAAGCCATCCATCCTACTTATGTATATGCTTTGCACTTAATCATTGTCGGCCAATCTCCGAGACACTGGGCTTCAGAGACTCTGTGCCTGTTCAAACATACCTGGGTAGAAAGCTGATCTAATAAACCTCCAACTGTGATGGAGGCGACGGCATGTCGAGTTGAGCCAGCACGTTCGTGTTCGTTGAAGCACTGGGCTGGTTACTGTCAACCGACGTGATGAGCAATGGACGGTCTTAGACACCAAGATCATAATGTAAAAGACACAGGTGCACCTATTTTCTCGTGATGGGCTTCATTGACAAGCATAAATCAGGTCGACGATACCTCGTCTTTCTGCTGTTTTATCGGCTCTTTGAGCGAAGATAATCGTAATGGATAATCCAAGCTACATGTCAACTGCAGAGTCGAAAATCCTATGAAATTAGACACAGCGACGTTATTCAGGTAAGGATTCTATGTTTCAGGTCCAAACGTTGGCGTATCTGTCTACTTTGATGATTCTAGGTATCACCACATCAGCTTCATACTACTCCGTATTAAATGAACTCATCTTCCCAGAACCCGTGTTCTGCGCTGATATAGAACCTGTTTCCCATGAAGTCACACTCCGTCCATTCTGTATGGGCCTTGTGGATCAGTACACCAGAAATACGATGAACCTCAACATGTCCTTCCACAATCAAGTTGTTCAGGACATTTTGAATGACTCGCCTTACCCTTGTCACCCCTGGCAGATGCACATCGTCCAGGTGATACACATGGGGATGGCATTGCCTGTCAGTCTGAGCTCGCATTCAACCCTGCATGGGCAAGATGGAACAAGTCACGTGGTTGAACAGCGTACCTTTCGTATATATGGCACAATCCGTCAATGATCGAGTTCTCCACCGCATGGGAAATGACTGGTCTGTCGGTATCGCTTGGTTCCCTGTTTTGGATCGTCGTGTAGATGCACAGCGGGTTCATCACATGGAGTACTACGCGCATTATGCTCAGTGGCCGATATCTTGAGCAGCGAAAATCTGGATCTCGAGTTCGAGTCAGACAATCTGTGCTACTAACCTTAATGTATCTCCTCAGGGGCGTGGCATCTTGAACGGGAGCGTTTGATGCAATCCATTGACTTGCTGGGACTTTTACATCTACACCTGAACACAAAAAGCCAGGTGGTCTTAGTCATTCTAGAACTCGGAAAGTTCAGTTCGGAAGAAAGCTCAACAAAGGCAGCTTTGAAACAAAGACCTGTAATTTAAGACCCTAGTAAGAGAGCAGGGGCGGCCATCAGCAGATCCCCAGCAGCGAGTCAGTATGGACTACGTTCAACGGGGGTTTCCATGCGAGCTAGTCCAAAGACCAAATGAATATATATACTCTTGACAACACAACTTTTTTAATCTGGCCCCAGGCGCTGTGGTAAAACAAGGAACGGCGATACTACAGCCAAGTGCGAGTGGCTGTGTCCATCAATGTATCTAAATTAGTCGTGTCTTTGACCCGCACTTACACATCATTCCTCACGCCATGTCCGTCCTCGCCCGGTGGTTTCGAAAGGTCGGCCGCTACTAACCACATCGACTTTTGAGACTTAACGCGTTCAACAGGGAAAATCGGAAGATTATGAGACAATCCTGTCTGGGCTCGCAGCGGACGTGCAGAACCGTCAGACGCGTCTCGCTGAGATCCGCCTGCGCGAGCGACGCACGACGCTCCGGTTCACGCTCGGGACATTTTTCGTCTGGTTTTTCTACGCCACTCTATGGTATACGCGGACGTTACCCTCGACGTGGCACGAGTCGAAGTCCGGGACCGCGGGAATGGTTGTGGGACCCATCTTGTATGTGGCATGGTGGTCATTCTTCATCGAGTGCTTGGCTGACGTGGATTTCTCAGAATCTTGTTTGCGCGGAGGATGATGCAGATATGGTACACGTGGAAGGGCAACCGTGAAGGTCTGTCGGTGCTTCGTCCGGGTGTCCTACTCGCCCTCACTCATTCCTGGCATTCAGAAAAGACACTCAAGGAGGTACTCAAGAAGCAACGTGACAAAGTGGAAGAGATCAAGAAGAAGACCAATTATTACAGCACACGAAATCTGATTGAAAAATACGACGAAGCGTCCACGTTTGATCCTGGGGCCACACCCTTGCGGAGGCGCCAAGTCTCCCCTTCTTACGTTCCCCAGACCCCGTTTGTGCCACAGCCTCCTCGGCCTCCTCACCAGCCACAGTTGCAAACTCCCAACAGTCAAGTCAGAGGTCCGGTGTTGCAACTCTCACGTGTGTGCTGTTGTCCATCAATCGCGTGCCACTCTAACCCCTTTTCCCATTTAGCAACGCCCCAACCTATCCAAGCAGCTCGTAAACACTGGTACGACAAGCTCGCAGATGCGATCCTGGGTGATGACGATGAGCACTCGGCGACGGTCGCTGCTTCACGTTACGCACTTATCTGTCAGAGATGTTTCGCTCACAACGGTCTTGTGAAAGAGAACGTGTGGGAGGACACACGTCAGTGCCTCTTGCATGGTTATGATGTGACTTTTGTTGACCACGATGTTAACAGAATATGTTTGTCTCAAGTGTGGCTTCTTCAACGCATCAGCGCGATCAAAGAAACGCCCTATGGATCGCACGCCTTCGCCACCATCAGTACGGCAGCTGTCACCTGAGCAGGCACTACAACAGGAGCCGCCTACGACAACTAACGTCGATCGGGATGAATCGACCCCGATGGATGTTGAATGACGCTCTTCCTAAGTGGGTTTCGGTCGCAGGTAGCGATGTCGACGCAACCGTTTGGATTCCACTCAAATTCCGCTCCTTGAGCTTTTCTCTGAAGTATAGGCTTTGCCGAGTAAGATTAGTTGCACTCCAAGTAGCATTTTCCCTGTCATGAACACTTGTAACGATCATTCCACAAATTTCATTGGTGTGTAGCCATTTGTCAAGGGCTCGGCGTCTATGTTTTAGAAAATTAGAGGCTCCAGTTCGTTTTGTTCGATGGTGTAACATCACAACCATCCAAACGATTCACCTTGTAAGCAGCTACTTGTGATCCGGTCAAGTACGGCTGTTATGAGGCGCCTCAGCTTTCATCGTCACTAGTAGCGATGAACGACCGGGAAGGCTCACTTTTGACCTTTCGCGATCTGCCTCTTCCCAGTTCCCCAACCAGGTCAACCAAACCGGCGACCTCGCCTCCTTCTCCTACCTCTCTGACGAGCAACGTGCGCTCTTCCCGAACCTCCTCGCCCTTCGTGATGGCCTCTGCTCCTCCCGCTTCTCCAATCCGTGACGGGCGGCGGTCCACTCTCTAGCACGACCTAGGACCCTTGTTATCACCTTCTCAACCACGCGCCGCGTTTCATACATCCTCTACATGTGTCGGTCGTATAGAGTACGGCAGCACTCGGTACCCCATGCAGGAGGGTAGGGCCGTCCCCAAACCCCATGCCGTTTCCATCAAGGCGATCCCACCGAGCTGGAACCAGTTCATCTTTGTCGAAGTGCAGCCTGGAAAGAGTGTTCACTCGGTCGAATAAGTCGTCGTGGACCGAGAGGGACATGTGCGGTTGGGCATCAGCAGTTGGTTCCACGCTGCTCAGCCTGGCGAGGACGGATACCCACATCACAGCCCCGGCTCGCGTGCGCAACTCGTACGTCTCTTTCCCTGCTTACTCTGATGCGATCACGTATACGCCGTCAGACGTCAAATTCCAGCAGGAGGGCGTGCGCTGGCATGTTCACACAGTATGACGACATAAGCGACAATGCCGAGCTACCTCATCCAGATGTCACTCTAGCCCGCACAAGCGTCGTTCCTCCCAAAGTACCTCAATCCGGCGTGCCTTCAACTCCGCACGATGAAGACTATCATGGCCAAGTTTGTCAACGAGTCTAACCTACAGCTGCAAAGCTTCCTCGCGGCTGCTTTGGAGGAGGGCTTGCGCGAGACAGATGTAACCGACGGATTGGATGAGGTCTTGCGCGGAGGCAAGGTACCGAGTCATAGGCTCGGCGTACCTCCTTCCTCGGCAGCGCCTGCATGGACCATGAAAAGTCCCACCCGCAAATGGCGCTACTGCACGCTCGCTGAAGACGACGATTTAGACTCCATCGTCGACCGCGCGCCTGAAGGCAGAAAACATTCTGCGCGAGCTGCAAGACATGTTTTTCCTAAGCGGCGCGTTCCACGCGTGGTTGACCATCATGACCAAGCTGATACCCCTCAGTTGTGCTGTCGAGGCAAGGCGGTTTGGGCCCGGGTTGGATTACACGCTTGCCACGAGCGACGAGGGCGAATCGCGGCTCGACGTCGTGCTCGGGCTCACACCCCAAGTGCCAAAGAAGCCAGAAATCGAGAATGGGATCCGAGCAAGGAAAAAGCCAAGGCGAGCGAGGACGACGATAACGAAAATCAACCTAAGGGGTGGCAAGCTGGAGAGGCTGGGAGGTACGCCTGGCCTTGTCCTTCGTACTTGGGAGGCTTAGTGCTCTATGGCCCCACATGAAGACGATCTGGCGGTGTACCATTCTGGCTCAAGCAAGAAATTGCAGGCATTGGAGCGACCGACATCGAGCGGCGCATCTGTCTCGCACGCTGTGGACTAGGAGGACGAAGAAGGGGCGCTCTTGACGTGGCAGCCACACTTTAACTGCTTGCTCCTCGTTTTACGGGACGAGGGTGTGCTGCACTTCGTGAAATACGTCTCGGCCGCTTCGCTGGGTTCTCGATGGGGTGTGAACGAAGAAGAGGAGGAACCTTGAGCGAAGGCTTACCCGTAGTCATACACACTGATGATATATCGACCATAACGGAGACCCTACGGTGAACAGTGCCTGCGAGTGTCATCTCTTCAGCTCGTAGCAATTCGTCGTCCTGATATGCCAAGGACGAGGACAGCTTGGTGTAGGCGCGTTTTCAACACCTTTTTGTACTTCCAGAGGAATCTTTGGATCACTATTCCCGCTCTCCCAGTGGACCTTAAACACATCAGGAGGCCAGCTTGAACACGCCGGTGTCGTGTCCGTGTGAACGATAGACACAGATTGGCGCGTCGCAACCGACTCAGCGAATACTTGCGCGATGATGGAGCAGTGGTTGTTTGTCTGTGTTAAGATCAGAAGCCGCCTACTATCAACGCAGCCATCCTCCTTGGCTTTAACGTCCTGAGTCCTAACTTACTTGTCCCCTTCTGTCAACAACATAGCGCTCAAACGTCTTTCCAGGTTTCAATCCTGTGTTCACTTTCTCCAAGCATATTCCTGTACAAGTGCTTTATTGTCTAGCGTCTCCCCCCGCGTGAGTGGACAACCATGTTCCAGCGCCCGCTGATCTCATCGCCGCCGTTATGTCGTTTGCCTTTTTCTTCCTATTGCAGCCCCAAGCACATCTTCTCTCGCCATCAAATTCGATTTCGTCCCCTTCCTTTTAGCGCCCTCCTCACCACTCTGCCCTCGTGCCTCCAGCACCCTTCTATCCATCTTTTATTTCATTTGGAGCTTCTCTTCCTTGCAGCATGCCATCAAACCTTGTCCCGTCTAATTCTGAAACTAGTAATCCCTGCCTCAGCTCGCTATCTCCCACTCATCGCTATCCGATCTTTTCCTGTTCTTATCCATCCTGTCGTCCGCTCTGTTCCCTGTGAATCACGTTAATTCCGACTTCCCCATCAGTCTTTGATTGGCTCCTTGTTGCTCTAATCTATTTGTTGTTCTCATCCTTTGTCTCTGTGGTCTCGTTCACCTCTTCTGCTGCATAGTTCTCCCTGTTTTCATCTCTACTGTGGGCTGTCCTTGTTTCTGTGACTTATTGGAGCTCCATCTCTGTATTGATTAATTGATCCTTTACTGCTCTTTCACTTTCCACATCAGCCTAATCTGTGTATTCTTCCTTTGCTCTGGTTACTCTTGCTCTCTATTCACCCAAGCCTGATTCCCTGTGTCTCTGCCCACCAGATCTTGCCACCTGCACTATTTTCCTTGCCTCTCACTGCCTTGCCCATCTGCATTTCATTGGTCTTCCTACTCTCACTTGCCTTGTTTCAATTGCCCTGTTTTACTTGGCTACATCAACACTTCTTTAATCCAATTGTGCTTTGATATCCTTGTTCCCTTGACCATCTCTCATCCATCCCTTACTTTCACAATCTCTTCCTGCTGTTTGTATCTCTCATATTTCTCCAATGAACCAGAAAAACCCAGTAGATATTACCTTCCAACTCACAGGTAAGTCTCTATTGACTGGCTGTTGTGTTTGCACATGTACTTAGCTTTTTGTAGTTGGTCAACTTATCCTCTCCTCCCAACTTATTCAACAGGACATTCATGTCACTGTTGGCATTGGTGATCTGTCCAAAATAACATGTTCTGGAGAACTCTCAAAGGATGGACTCAAAGTAACATGGAATCATCCCTTTCTTTTGTAAGTATAATACAGATCTAGATATTTATGTTTACCCTTATCCCTTACAGCACAGCACCTCCCTCTACTGCAATTATGGTTGCTATATTCAATCTTCCAGAGAAGCTTACTCCCCAATGGGACAAACAACCACTAGGTGATCAAGTTGTCACAGATGTAGCCAGCTTGATAAAATCTGGCAAGATGTGGAAATGTGAATTTCATTTCAATCTCTGTGATCTAAGTGCTGATATTGTACTAGGCAATGTGTATGGACTACCAGTTGATCATGCAACTCTTACTATTACATGCAAGGCTAGTGATGTGCTGGTAAGTTATATGATGTAGGCTATCTTTTGTATTCAAGAATATGAATACTCTTTAGGTTGCACTAAATGGGCATGACTGCATGACATCTCTAAAGGGATATTCTTACAAGCTATATGAATTTGGAGAAGAGACCAGAAATGTGCCCTCTGTGTCCACATCAATTGAAGTGGATCTAGCAAGATTGGATCTTTGTCCTTCAAGCCATGCAAACTACACTGCCATCCTGAATGATCTTTTAGTTTCCCTTTTCATGTGTTATAAACAGGATGGGAACATTGCATATCTCAATAGAGCTATTGAGATTGAGCAAATCAGGCTTAGTCTGTGTCCACCAGGCCATTTAGAACATGCCAATGCTCTTGAGGGCCTCACAATGTCCTTATGGGAACATTATTGTATCCAAGAGAACAAGGATGATCTAAACAGGCTGATGGAGATGCAAGAAAGGTGGCTTAACATGTGTCCATTAGGTTATTCAAAGCATGCAAAAGCTCTTGGACAATCATGTTGTTCAAAAAAGCATTGCCAATCTATCCTGTCTACCACACTGATTATGCATTCAATGTTTCCCAACTAGCTGCAGCAACTCTTCTCTTATCCAATTCTCCCCAAGCTAATGGAGTTCTTTCTTCAGTGGATAAGGCATTTGAAACATATAGGCTATTGAAGAAATATGGTCCAGCAGCATCATTGAATTTATGGAAGGCAACACAGGGCTGGGTCAAGAATGCTGAAAAGTACAACCACTCTTCTGTCCTGGAGGCATACCAGATATCACTCAATACACTGGATCACTTCACCTCTCTCAGCTCTTCATTGGATTCAAGGCATGAGACAATGCAAGCAAGAGTGGCTGATTTAGCTAATAATGCATTCTCATGTGCTGCAAGGCATGGTGAGTTCCAGATGGCTGTGGAACTCCTGGAGCAAGGTCAAGGAATCTTGTGGAATCAGCTTGCCAGGTTTGACATTTCCATTGCTGGATTGGAGAGTCAGGGTAGCCGAGGACAGGAGCTCGGGAAGAAATTTGCACGGCTCAGCGTAGACCTCAGGAAGCATGCTCAAGGCAGCGGGGTCGATCCATACTGGAGGGTGCAAGGGCAGTGGTGGTCCGTTGTGGATGAGATTTGGCACCTGGATGGGTTCTCACAATTCCTCTTACCTCCATGTTTTGAAGACCTCCAGTGTGCTGCAGAATGTGGACCTGTCATCATCATCAATGCCAGTGAATACACCTGTGATGCTCTCATCATTCTCCACAGTCAGGCCCCTGTTCATGTATCCCTGCCTTGCTCACTGGCCGACATCAAGGAACTGTGTTTGCAATTGTCAGATCTCATCCAAAACGCACATGCATATGCAAGAAACAGAGAGGCCTATGTGAAGCAAATGGTGCGCGAGTTGTGATCATCTGCAGTGGAACCTATCACCTCCGTCTTGCAGAACGATGTCTGGCTCCCTTTGGGTTTGTGCATCTGGTGGTGCCCCACATCAAAATTCATGACTCTCCCGCTGCATGCCACAGGTCCATACCGAAAAGGGCAGAAAAACTTTCTGGATCTCTATGTGTCTTCATATGCTCCCTCTCTCTCGGGCCTTATCCGTACTTGTGAGCATGTTCGTGTGCAGAAAGAAGGCCACAATGCTGCCAGACCAGCAAACATGTTCTCCTTTGCGGCCGTTGGTCAGGCGCGTCTGAGTGCGGACATCAAGCTCAGCGAGCTTGTAGAAGTGGAGCATGAAATTCGGAGGATCCGCAACAAGATGGGCATGCCCCTGGACATCAAATTCGAAACCGTCACTGGCGAGATGGCGTCTATTGAGGGGGTCGTCCAGGCATTCTGGGATCACCGCTGGGTACATGTCGCCTGTCATGGCGCACAACACGCCAACAAGCCATTCAAGTCGTGGTTTGCCATGGGCAATGGCAAGCTGATGCTGAAGCATATCATCCAGGAGCACTACACAAACTCTGAGTTTGTGTTCTTGTCTGCGTGCCATACTGTGGTCGGAGATGTGTCGACGCCAGACGAGGTGCTCCATCTTGCTGCCGGAATGCAGTTCGCGGGATT
Source organism: Phylloporus arenicola (assembly GCA_038091335.1). Taxonomy (NCBI): domain Eukaryota; kingdom Fungi; phylum Basidiomycota; class Agaricomycetes; order Boletales; family Boletaceae; genus Phylloporus; species Phylloporus arenicola. Next base: position 5,733 of record JBBPOH010000146.1, on the reverse strand, counting down.
CAATGGGGTGGTTGGGACGTTGTGGAAGGTGGATAACACGGTTGCAAATCGGTTTGTCACTCGGTTTTACAAGGAGATGTTCAAATACCCGACAATCGATTTCGAGCATGCTTCCATGGCGCTGAACACCGCAGCGCTGGAGACAGCCAATGAAGTGTCATTGGAGAAGCAGATCATGTTTGTGCATATCGGAATTTGAGTTGCTTTGGGTTTTTCTTTCTTTTCTTATGGACTTTTGCGTGTCCCGATGCTATCTCTTCCAGATTTCCTTTGAATCCGATCTTGTATGATATCTGAGTTTGCTGTGCTATTTATGTTTTGTGCATATATATGAGATTGTTCATTTGATGTGTATTGTTGATGCTTCTTAACACCTACCGTGTTTGAATACAAATGTTCAGTGCGCGGTGCTATGTTGATAAGTGGTTCTCTAGGCTGGTGAGGCACATGACCTTCCTAGAGTGAAGTCTGTGTAGGAGTAAGCGAGGTGGCGTCACCTCTTTCTTTCTGCCACCTTGCCATTGCTAGCTCACTAGCCCGTTGTTAAGCACTCTAGCCGCTCCTTCCATCGCATCCTTTTGTTCCTTTCGAATCCTTTCCTCTCTCTTTCCTCTTTCCATCCCTGTCGTGCCCATGGCAGAGCCAGATCCTGACCAAGCACCAGATTTCATGGCAGACAACTTCCAGCAGGAGCAGCAGATCTTCACGAACACCAGTCTCACGGACTAACAAGCAGCTGAGGCCCTCAGAGCCCAATGGATCCTCAAAGCCGATGCAGAGAGGAGGCTGCAGAAGCAGCAGTGGCAGCATGCTGAGGCCGATGCAGAAGAAGCAAGACTAGCAGTAGAAGACCGCCAGAGGCAGCAGGCCGAAGATGAGGCAGCACTCGTTAAGGAAGAGCACAAAAAGAACAAAGCCAAGTTCACACCAATCCCAGACCGCCCCGTCACCTCTGAACCTCTCATCCTACCCTCTCTCATCGCCATCCACAAACTCAAGAACCACCAGTTCTGCAAACTATGGTACTTCACCAACTCAGGGTTGGACAAAGCAGACCGCACTGGCTCCTTTGCAGCTGATGACAAAACCCTCTTCATCCTTCCCTCGGCGGATGGGTCGCATACACTAGTCCCCTCCATTTATGGCTACGACAAATCGGACATACTTTTGGACGAAAACTTATCCTTCGAGCAATTCAGGCAGGCGGCCTTGCACATGGTAAAGACGATGATAGACTGCGGTTGGCAACAACCTCACGTCAACATGCACGTGAACTTTTGATCCAGCATTGAAGGACACCCATGGTGCAACTCCCGCATCATTTCTGAACAGCGCGCCCTCCTCGTCTACCAAGGCAACCAGAGGTGAAAGTGGCATGCCACCATCATGGGCCCGCAAGCATTCAACCTTGCGCTCCTCAATGAGAGGGTCCTGGCTGACATGCACCAGCAGCTCGTCCTCAAAATGAACAACGAACAGTACCAGTTGATCAGCACCGTAAGTACCTTCGCTGTGAGACGTCGCAATGTACATTAACATCTTGATTCCTCTCTGCTTCATCCTTCCACCCACATTGCATCCCTGAACTTTCCACACGCACATCCATGGCGTCCACTGGTACTTTCCATATGCCCATCCTTGTGTGCGTCCGTGGAAATATTTTTCCACACGTACCACACACTCCACATCACCATGTTCCATATGACATGCGTACAAACAATCTTCCAGACATTGGACAGACTCTCATGCTATAGTGAAAAGACCAACATGGCGTACTCTCGCCCTAATCCACCCCACACGCGATCCGCTAGTGGCAGTCAGAAGCGCTCCTTTTCCCCACCACCAGGCACGGGATTTCCCGCTACCAAGAAAGTGTGGTCCTTTCCAGCCCTCGACCAGCAGCAATTCAACCAATTCATGGCAACTATCCTATCCATCTGCACCGTCTGCCTTGGCAGGCACAGGCATGATGTTGCCCATTGTAGCGCCATGCGCACCTGGGACAACAAGCACGAAACACTCACTCAGCGCGTGGGAGTCAACCTGTTCACAAAATCTGGCAAAGAAATATGCGCCAAGTGGCAGAAAACCCAACTGTGCTCCAAGTCGCATCCTTTCCTCCACATCTGCTCTGGCTGCGGTTCCAAGACCCATGGAGCCCAAAGATGCCCTCGTGCACAGGACCCACTTCCCTTTGATGCTGTACAAGGCGAATGAATGGGAAGATGCGCTCCGTTCTGCCAACCTGCACATATGTTTTGCTGCTGTACTTACGGGTTTTTGTAATGGTTTTCTGGTAGATTTCCCCTCCATTCCTCATACACAGGTTCCGCCCAATAAGGACTCCATTATCACCTACAATGATCAATTTCAGTTAATTATTTGCCGAGAGTTGGACAAAGGACGTTACATTGGACTGTTTTCGCAATCTAATCTATTTAATCTCATGGTCACTTCCAATCGTCTCCCATCTCTATCATTCCAAAAACTGGACGTCCAGGTAAATACCACGTCGTGCAGAATTTTTCCTTTCCCATTAAGCCTTCGCCTTTGTTTCCCAACCAATCCATTAATTCTCACATTAATGCTGACATTTACCCAGCTACCTGGGGAAAATTTTCCATTGTCTTCTCTCTCCTTGCACAACTTCCCTCAGGTTCCGAGCTAGCTATGTGCGACGTAGCCGAGGCATACTGAACCATCCCCTTACATCCATCACAATGGCCAAGCGCCGTGGTGCGGGCTTCAGATGATGAATTTTATGTTGATACCTGTGCAGCCTTTGGAGCAACTGTTACGATTCACGGACGTACGTGTCTCTACAGACATTGTTTTCCTTTTCCACGATTACTCCTCCCCTTTCCTCAACATGTGACTCTGTCCCATGCCTTGTCACTTACTGGTAATCGTGCTTACTCCTCAATAGTTCCACGCGATTCCATTGACTTCAATGAGTTGTTTCTTATATATCATCATTGTTCTCTGCGATTCCATCGCACTCTATGATTACTCATCGTCTACACTTCTGACCTGCCCTAGAGTGTTTGGGTTCACTTATAAACCCGTGATGTTTCCCTTTCTTTCCTCTTTCCTCTTAAGCTAGATCTCCTCTGTACTTGTCTATACTCGTGCACGAATCTAGTCCATTCTCTTCTCTTGTCCCTTGACTCTTTGAAAGCCTACGCCTGTGCTTTGAACGGGTGTCTTGTCCACGAACCTTTGAACTCGTCGAGTAGGAAACCCCCTTGCACATACTTAGAACCCTCTATCAGAGGCTACACTTGCGCTCTATCCGAGACCAAGCATAACAGCAACCCCCTCAGCTGGCGTATACGGCCACATTGCTGATGCAGGTGTGGAAATACTGCGCTCGTGCAGAATCGGCCCTTTAGACAAATGGGTTGATGACCACATATTTGTGCGCATCAGACGCGAACACATCAAGTCATATAATGTCCGACGATCGGCTTGGTCGCATCTCATCATGACAGCCAGGGGTGTTCGCCAATCAGGAAGCCGGCTATTCTTCGCAACCTCTGATGCACCTGAAAACGAGGCAAACGAGTTCAATGAAAATTGCTCTTTCCCCATCACAGATTTTTCCCGAATCTCACCACAATCCACTCACGATGCCCAATTCTCCTACAGCATGTGCAACATCAACCGCATCTTGGGGGGCATAGGTGTCCCGTGAGAAGTCTCAAAAGACCAACCCTTCGCATCCTCCACCATTTACATTGGGTTCAAATGGGATCTAGCAGCGGGCAGAGTTTCACTTGCGCCTAGCAAAGTAAGCAAATATCTGAATACAATACAGGAATGGCTAGGCCAACCCACCCATGTGCTCCAAGATGTGCAATCACTATATGGCAAACTCCTGCATGCCTCTGCAGCCATGCGAAGAGGTCGTGCCTACCTCACAGGGCTCAAACGCATGATGCGGGTGTGCGCAGACAAACCATTCATGCCACATCGGCCCATTAGAGCCATCTGAAGTGAACTTACGTGGTGGACCAAACGACTCACACGGGCAGAAGTAGCCCGCCCTTTAAGGCTGTTCCCCCCGCCAACAGACCTCGCAGCTTTTTCCGATGCCAGCTCTGGCGTGGGCATCGCTATTGTCATCAGCCAGAGATGGTGAGCCTGGCTTCTCCACCCCGAGTGGAGAACTCTCCACGCGCCACAACCCAACCGCAACATTGGCTGGGCAGAGGCCGTTGGATTCAAGCTCCTCACCCTTGCCCTCAATGCTGAACCCATGGCAACTGAATCTATCATTGCCTATGGCGACAACACAGGTGTTGTCGAGGGCTGGTGGAACGGACAACATCAAAACCCCAAAACCAACATCATATTTCGGTGAATTCACAACTTCCTCTTTGAAGCCACTCACATCCAGGAAATCTGTACTCGCTACATTCCCAGTGCAAGTAACCCAGCTGATGGACCCTCTCGCGGCATCTACCCCCTCCCCCCGTTCCCTCCTCCTTCTGCACGTTTCTGTCCCCCTTCTCCTCCATCCTCTCCTCACTAATGTTGGAGACCTGCCCCCAGACCACCCCCGTTTGCCTACCCGCTCAGCTCTCTATGCTGCGCCCCGCAGTACTGTCTCCAGCGACCAGCGCCTGGCTCAAAGCATCACCCGAGTCTGCTCTGAGTGGCAAACCGAAACGGAAATCATCCACGGAGCCCTCCATAATGTCCAAATTCCTGGCAATCCAGCGGTTTGATGCCCCATTTGAAACTGCAGGCACATCGACAAGCGTGTTCACCACCAGCACTGAATCTGCATAGCCCTGTCCCTATCACCCGTCTCTCACACCCATCTCTTCTCCACTGCAGCCCCACTGCCTTGCCAAAGAGCGCCTGCGTCTATGGATCCCGTTTGAACCTGCCCAGCGAGATCCAAACCCACCCTCCATCCACCACTCACTCATCATCACCAATGATCATCTCAATCACATCCTGGACGTACTACAAGAATCCTGGATGACCAAGACAAAGGAGACATACAGAGCGGGCCTCCTTGTCTTCCATGTGTATTGCGACCTCAATCAAGTCCTGGAACCGTTCAGGTGCCCCATCACGCAGCCCTTGCTGTCCGCTTTCATTGCTAGTTGCACGGGAGCGTATTCAGGAGCAGCACTTGGAAACTTCGTCAATGGCCTGCAGGCTTGGCACATACTCCATGGACATGAATGGGGCATCAATGCAGCGGAAACGCGAGCCATGATTGAGGGCGCTTCACGCCTCACCCCAGCAACATCCAAGCAAACGAAACACTTGCCGTTCAAACGGGAAACTCTCCTCCTTTTCATCACTTACATGGACCTTTCCGCACCGAGAGACACGGCAATACTAGCATGCATGCTCATCACTTTCTACTCAATCGCACGCCTGGGCGAATTCACGGTCCCTATGCTGAAAGTGTTTAAACCCACCACACACATCACCCCAGCGCACGTAAAAACCATCCAAGACCAAAATGGGCGGACCGTTCTAGCCATGCACCTCCCCCAAACCAAATGTTCATGCATGGGTGAGGACACAATGCGCCCCCTGTTGAAAATGTCAATGGTTCCGACTCCGGAACTATGTTCCGATCAGAAGCACCGGAAGGTGTTTGACATCTCCTAGTCATTCAACTAGAGGACACTGTCCATGATTGGCTGATATTCATACAGTATATGATTGGTTCTCCTTGTTCTTATCTGAGAACCTTTTGCCATTGGA
>JBBPOH010000145.1:0-19716 GCA_038091335.1 Phylloporus arenicola | reverse complement strand
CCAGATATCAAGCAACGGAAGTATTTCTGGTCATGGGAACGGTACCATGGTGGATGCGGCTTTGCAGAACAAGGTGACCTTTTTTCCCCTCCATTCTGGATCATCGCATTGACATGTATGTTACAGGCTATTGAAACGATTTTGGAACATTATACCGATATATTTGTGGACGAATCGGAGGGCGGGACATAAATTTCCTTTCGCATATTGCTTCCGTTTTCTGTTTTAACATTTTCATGTTGACCGTTACCCAGCCTTGTGATACCCCATGGGATGTAAGATCTCCATGGTTTCTTAACTATAATAGTTGTATGGACCAAGGGGACGCGCATCCGTGTGCTATTTTTTGCCTGGCACATCTCTCCTTCCGCCGAGTCGCTCGTGAAGTCCCCGTTCCCTTCCTATCCTTTTGTTGTCTATTCTTATGCATGTATCACTACCTTGAGCCAACATGAATGTACTCCTTCACCCTACGAAACCACTGTATCTTTGATCCCTTCTATCCTTGTTTAGACCCGAGACCTTACTTATCTTAGGACACGTTTCTGTCAAAAGGCAACGCGGGGACAATGTGAGGGTCGTGCACGCGTCGAATGGCAAATCGTTACGCACGATGAATACTCTTGAAGGGTGAGCGAAATGAAGCAAAAAGTGCCCTTTGGGCAGGCGTTTGAGAGGCTATGATGGGATACCAGGGCAAACTCGGAACCATGCACAGGAATCGACTTGTCAATGATGCGGACGATTCTGGGATGGTGCATAGCAGCCTTCCAATGACCTGTGCCGGATTCACTGACATCGTGATCTCCCCTAAATCACCTCTGGCTTGACATCTATTGTCAATGTTTAGTTCGAACACCAACTTCGGGCTCCTCTACCAATCTTTAGACAACGGAAACTTATCCTTGTCTTGCTCATTCCTTCTATATGGTGACAATCGTCACGCCGGGACGCGGAGGACAAGCACAGTATTGGCCATAAGTTCCTGCATGCAGTATTATCACGGCTTCGATTCTTGGTGAACAAGGATATTGATCTCACCTATTCATTGCTGCCTTGTTGCATTTGGCGATATCGACGTCGTGGATTTGTCCAAATGGCAGGATCATTCGGCCGAATCCCCTCGACGTTGGATATGAGTTTCGACTGCGGCTTTCCGTTAGTTCATTCAGAACAACGGCGAAACCTGCAGCAGGGCTCTACAACAGGCGGTCAGTAATTGCATCATTCTTGAACAAACTACATTCCCAACGTTCTCGCCGAGATCTACCCACACTGTATCTGTGTCTTTAGTGTTCGTGACGAACATGAATGGGGCTGCAATGCCTAAGAAAGCACGGTATTGTGCAAAGATGGACGGTGGGGGCTTTGGTGGATATTTATTGTTCGGCCTGGTGGGTGGGTCGGAGGTACTAATGAGCTGGATGTGGCATTTGGATGAGCTGCGGCTGCTACTAGTATGGGTCGTTCAATATCCTACGTCGCCGGGCGAGACAAGGACAAAGAACTGGATAAGTCTTCTGCTAGCCGACACAAATATCTTGGACGTGGTGATCAAAACACGAAACCAAAGGAGATGGATGGTGTAGCAGCGATAGAATTACAATACACTAAATCATACAACGATAAATACTTAGCTGTATCCAAGGTCTATGCACCGAAACCGTAAAGAGTACGCCCCGAACGTTTGAGGGCGTAGACAACATCAAGTGCAGTGACAGTCTTGCGCTTAGCATGTTCAGTGTATGTGACCGAGTCACGAATGACCTGTGCCGAGTGAGCATACTATCGACTCGTTGATCATTCCACGTAGACGCACATTCTCAAGGAAGATCTTGAGTACACCACGGGTCTCTTCATAAATGAGCCCAGAGATACGCTTCACACCACCACGACGTGCGAGACGACGAATGGCTGGCTTCGTGATACCTGCCACCACGTCAGCACACGCTCAATTATCCAAGTCGGTCCCATACTCACCCTGAATGTTATCACGCAAAATCTTGCGATGGCGCTTAGCACCACCCTTTCCGAGTCCCTGTCTCATGTGTCAGACGACCAACTCAAATCGAGTGTCAGTTGATCCCACCTTGCCACCTTTGCCACGGCCAGACATTTCAGAGTGTGATTTGTGAGTGGAAAATGAAGTTGACAAGTGTATTGCGTTGTCGCGGTGAAGGCGAGGCGAGAGATATGGGGACCAACTGATTCATCCACGTCGCTATATATATGGCCGAGGTGGTGGCTGTGTTGAATTACCACAAATAGTTTGTTGATCTGTTGATCGAGTGGCTGCGCACATGGCACGTGACGGCGCGACGCGACAAATTAAATAGTCCGCTAAGTAAATGGTTTTTGAACTCATCTACATCCCAACTCATTATCAATTATCAATGGCCCGCACCAAGCAAACTGCCCGCAAGACTACCGGTGGTAAGGCAATCGGTCCAATTAGTTCGGACACCATACTGAGGATGATGTAGGGAAGGCGCCGCGTAAACAACTCGCAGCCAAGTCTGCGGCTCGCAAGACTTCAGCTGCCAACGTAAGTGAATTCGGGATAGACTGGAACATGGTTGACGGGTCTGCAGGCGACTGGTGGTGTGAAGAAGCCTCATCGATTCCGTCCTGGAACTGTTGCGCTTCGTGAAATTCGTCGATACCAAAAGTCGACAGAGTTGCTCATTCGGAAGTTGCCCTTCCAACGTCTTGTTCGTGAAATCGCACAGGACTTCAAGGTATGTTGTCTATCGCGATGGATTGTACTTGGCTCACGTTGAATGATGCAGACTGATCTGCGATTCCAATCGTCTGCTGTGATGGCGTTGCAGGAGGCAGCTGAGGCTTACCTTGTCTCGCTATTTGAAGATACCAACCTTGCTGCTATTCATGCGAAGCGTGTTACCATCCAGCCCAAGGATCTTGCCCTTGCTCGGCGGTTACGCGGAGAGCGTTCGTAGAGTCATTTGATCTTTATCCTGTTGTATCCTTATTGTATTCGCTGCACACAAATATTCATTCTTATAATCCGTCTGACCTGCGGGGACTGATAGCACTGGAATCCGTGAATTATTTTCGTACGTTGATGACTGCCCTCTCGACTATCCTCGTTTTCCTGCTTGGCCTCTCAATATCCAGAACACCATCCCATCACTGTGCGACAGGCGATGTGGAGTGGAACATTTGAAGGACCAATGGAATGGACGATCAGTTAAATCCGGTTTCCGATAGTCACGAAGAATAAAATCCGCGAACGGGTTCCAAACAAAAACGATCGGGAATACTTTATATCACAGATGTATCCCTAGAGCACTATGTATCCATTATCAAGGTCGATTTTTGAGATGATACCTTCAAACCGGGTCCAGGTCTACAAAATACAAAGATGGGATAAGGGGACGGGCATCTGAAGGCAACCTACAAGCTGATCTTATCCCCTCCCTTTCAGCGAGCCATCGTTTGGAGAAAGCTGTAAATAAAGGAATACTGATGGAATGGAAAAACGCACTATTCACACCCAGAACGCTGTTGATCCTCAACCCATTGGATAATCATATCTTGACGCATATTCGAACCTAGATCTTGCTGCGGAACATCTGTATCAATTCGCCAAGAAAGAGATGAATGGGATCGTGTCCCGCTGACAACTGCATCTACAGACTGCTTGATAGTGTCACGGACGCCAGATATGTGTGATTCTAGACCACACAGGAGACGAGAAACCGCCAGAGCAATCGAGGGTGATGCTAAATCCAGCGTGACAGGTGTTTCTATCTCCCAAAGACGAACACGTGGCTTAACACGAGCATCAGCTATCAGAGGAAAATCAACATAATGGGAACTACTCACCAAGACACGATCAGAGGATACGTCGTCCTCCAGCCATGCCACATACAATTTGATGATTGTATCGTGCTTTGAGAACTCCACACCGACCAAAGGATCACCGATGTGCCACACGCGCCGCTGAAAGAGGATGCTAGACATCATCACGGGTAATTCGTCCTCGTCCGCCATACAGAGAACAGGTATATGGCAGGCAGACGGTGGAGCTGCGGATGAGGAGTATGCAAGGAAGTACGCCTCGAATTGTGGTGGAAGAGCTTCCTCCTCAGCAAGCGTTGCGAGAGATTGGATGGATGGTTCAGTTCCGTCCTCCTCGTCATCACTGGGTTCATGATCGAGGTCAGAAACATGGTCCCTGACAGGCATCTCTTCGCAGATTGACATAATCAACGGTGCCAGAAGACTCTTTTTCAAATATTTCAGCATCGGAATGGACCCCCCGCTGAGATGTCGAGGAAGTATGACCGGGACGTCGTCTCTAAACGAATAGCACACTACTAAGTGACGCGTGACTTGTGAGGAGACTGAACGGGAACCCACAATGTGTAAAGTCCCGCATCGGCATTAGACATGGCGTTGCGAACAAGAATGGCAAGAAACGATTGCTTTGAAAATGGGGTCCGTGTTGCTCGCTCTGTTGTGAGGACGGCCTGGATTCTGGCACAATCTTCAAGCGCGGTATTGAACGCGGCATGCAGGCGTTGTTGAAAGTCATCGTCAATGATCCCGTCTGTGTCGTCCCAGAGATCATTGTGAGATGCGTCGTCTGAGGCGCGAAGCTGGTCGAGGAGGTTAAGCACGCGTTCGTTGGTATACGGGACGGGACCCTTGGGAGATGGCAGAATGAATCAGCTGAAGCTGGGGCGTCTTCAGCACAACTCACTGATTCCAACCATCTGGGCAATTTTAGCTCCTTCTGCAGAGACTGGACGAAGTGCAAGACGGCGGATGGCGCGTCCCCGCACGACTTATGATAGAAAACATCTTTACGTATATTGACGGATATGGTATTGACATGTATACTCACGACACTCAACTTGTAAGTACTCAAGTACCTCCCTTCGCTACTGTGACCTTTATTTACTGCATCAACGAGCACATACCTCCCATTCCTTGGACCCTCTCACCACTGTCGTACGAGTCCTCGGAACCTACTTGTCGTCGAACGTGTCTGGCCACACCACCAATTTTTCAAAGTCTTCCGAAATCACCCACACCGGTCGTCCGCCAACCGAGATGAATCTTCTCTGCAAGTTCTTCCTGCTGCCATGGCGGCACGGACATGCATGCTCTTCATCTTACCTGAGAATGTTGAATCATGGGGTTGGAATCATGAAAGCCTGCAGTCCCATCGCCTCTGAAATGTCAAGTCAGTCTTTTGAAGTTGCCGTTGATGCCCACTTTGTGGTTGAGCATGAACTTTCACTTTCATATAGCGCCCTGTTTCTGTGGACAGCCTACCAATCACGCTACGGCATTCATGCTCAACTCTCCAGATGATCGAACTTGTCATGCGCTGACCTGACGGCCATTTCACTACGACCTGTTGTGATATTCCTGCCATGCTGAGCCGAAAGCGCTTGAACCCGAAGCACGACTTCATCAAAGCTCGCAACAAACCTGGGAAACGAGTCCTTGAACATTGTAGTCGCCCTCCACAGCCAGCGGCTGGACTAGTACTCTCGTGGAGTATCCCATGACCCCCACGTCTTGCTAATGGAATCGCCGCCTGCACTCCGGAGATGATTCAACGTTCGTTGCCCAAAGTGCGATCAGTCGACAAATCGACCAGTGGTTCCCCTCTCACGCGTCAGTCATGGTCAATGCGTCCTTCAAGCGGGCGAATACCTTTGTGACTCGGGTCGGAATGTCTTGAGCCATTGATGCGTATTTTGGACAAGAATATACCGTTAACCTTGATGCTTCATGCAAAGCGCCGGAATATTTCCCATTCTCAGAGACGAGACACTCATCATATACGTTGCAATTGGGCCGAGGTGGGCGTCTGCCTCTGACGCCGAGTGGGTATGGTTTCATCTGCGACACGGTTCCTTGGATGTCTTTCCAGCCTGTGAGTATTGTATCTGAAAAGATTAATGCACAACCTTATTGATATGACGAGAGGCCTAGTAATTACAACGCTCCCCTCTGTCGCTGTACCAGTGCTCCAGGTTGGCCGACTCAATTGAAACTCCAGTCACTTGAACGATTGCATACGCCGGACGGCGGAAACTGTTGTCCTCGGGATTCGAAATTGAGGGGGTGCCGTTCACTCGGCCGAGGGAAAATGGGCAGAACAAACAACGATGAACCGTCGTATCGTATTATATTGTCACTATACAAGTAGCAGAGAGGGAAATTGGATGCATGTAACGTCGACTTTCCTTTGATAAAAGGATACGACGCTACAAGCAACGCAACCATGGCACCACGAAAGGACACATCGGATGCAAGTGAGACCAGTGGTGACCAGTGACAGGTATCGCAGATTTGCGATTCGACTGCTTCACGACATTGGTGGACCTGGGTTCGAGTGCGTCCTCCAGAACGGCGACCGTGCCAGTGCCCCCGCACACTCGGGGCCTATTGGCTTGGCCGGAATTGCCCACGGAACAGAAGGCAAGTGATTGGTGACAACTTCTATGTTGGTCGACCAGACTGTACATGAGACTGGCGACCAATCCGTTACACGAGGCGAGCCAGAAGTCGTTAAATTTCACGAGAAGGTGATCGTGTTCACATACAATGTCCGTGAGCTAGATGGAAAAGTCCTGAAGTCATCAAACCAACATGGCACCGACGGCCATCCCACACGCTATCACCAATGGGTGGAACGTCAGATCCATCGACCAAAGCGCACCGCTCGTGGCATTACCCGTCGACGCAGAGACGCTCGTTGCGATAGAACCGATCGTTGCCGTAGGCGGTGGGCCATTCACTCCATTCATACTCAACGCCGCCACGGATAGCGACGCGAACCCGACAGAAGCCGGACTGTATCGAAACACTGAATACACGTTTTTCTGTGCACCCAATCAGCTCAGGTACCTCGAATGAGATGTGTCAACCTCACCAAGAACGTGTCACCGATGATCCAACTCGGCGCGTTGCCGTTGGTGTTGATCTCAAAGAACGCGCCGACGCACTGACTGGCCCCAATTTGGGTGAGCTGGAAATCAGCCGGGCTCACAGGCCAGCTTGGTCCACCGAACGACATGCCAACGTTCACATGGGTGTTGCACGCTGTACGCATCGCTCAATATTGCGCGACATCGAACAGCGTTATACGCACGGTAAGTCCAATAGCCTTGCCAATTACCCGTGCCAGGTTGGGCGCCAGGAATTTGGGCGTAAAGGTTTTGGATCACGGAGGAGGGTCCGCCGACGAGCGTAGTCCCTGTGTCGATTGCGGCATAGGATGCAGATCCAGAGGGAAGCGACACGCTAGAACCTCCAACGGTTAACCCTACGAGACTAGATTTAGCGATGTCATGACTTGTGTTGTAAACGCACCCGAAAGCGCCAGAGTCCAAAATCCTGGCGTGGTGACCAAATTCTGATAATCGATATTTCCAGTGTACAAGCTCGTGTTAAGGAATCCTACAAAAGAAACAGTCAGCAGAGGATAGCAGATAAATGGATTCGGACACACCCATTGTGAAGCTTCCTCCTGGTTCCAAAGGCCGAGTGCTAGAGTCATTAAGAAAGCTAACAGCAGGTCAATAGAGTCAGGACGTAGACATAAAAGCACATACCGTGTGATCTGAAAGCCCATGACCGGCTGTGACCAGGCACCCTTGCTGGCTAATGTCTGCCAGAACGGTGGTTCGCCAGAAGAAGCGATGCTTTGCCAACCCAAACCCAACAAACCAGACACTGGACTCGACAACAGACCATCAGAAACCTGCGTGACGGCACCAAAGACCTGTTTGTTGACTGAGAATCCGGCCATCTGGACGACATCCGATACAAGATCGCCTGACACCTGACCACTTCCGTAGGCGACCGAGAAGGGCTGGGAAAGGTTCTGGAAAGTCGACGACGAGCCAGAGTTGTAAGAAGAGACTGAACATCCCGTCACGCAGTTTGTATCCGCTACCCACAAATCGCTAAGTGGATGTGAGATGCGGGACGACGACGGAAATAGGGGGGAAAGCCCGACTGACGCTGAACCGGTGTCAAGAGTGACATAGAACGCGGAGGGAGGCGTTCCAATGGCAAGGGATCCCACATAACTGACGAGGAAACCTCAGTAATGGGGAATAAATCGGCTCGATTTCGCACCTCTCGTCCGAATTCTGGTCGATCAACCTACAGTATCAGTCAGTATATGCAACAAAGGGAGCGCTACGAGAACTTACAAATTCGTGCCTTGACTCCTCTTCGAGATCTTCGAGGTGGAGGAGCCGCCGTATTTGACTGCGAGTGCCTCGCGCTCATTCTTGGCCCAAGCACCCCAGTCCTCGGCGGAGCGCGCAATAGGTTGTCTTCTGACGAGGGTGATAGACTGTCCAGCAGTTTGGGACGGATCTGGAGCAGCGAAAGCAATCGAAACGAGGCAGAGCGAACGAGTAAGAGCGAACAACATTGAGGAAAGCATCATGAATTGTGTGCGTCAAGGAACAAACAACGAGGAAAGGAGTGTGGAGCTTGTACTGGTGAGGGAGGTGGGATTGCTAATCAGTCGCACAACGAATATAATGGAAAAGAACTGAACTGCGGAGGAAAATGTAATCAGTCCAGAGGGTCCAAGACCAACTTCCAAGACAGGCAATGGATCTGCATTGAACCGGATGATCGGTCTGCTTCAAAATCGTCGGCTCTTGAGTTATGTCAGCCGTTTTAGGGGCTCTATATCGGCGATGCTTTGAAGCTATGAATGCTTGATTAATGTGAGTGCGAACATAACAAACCGGGGGAACCACAGGACATAAAAACGCGGAACTAACCCCGAACGAACTAACACCTTAGCCTTTGCGCCGTGCGTTCGATTATCAATGCTTCCGCCCAGCCCACACAACAAAGTGCGCCTCCAGTAAGCCTTCAACTCGCGTAATTTCCCACTTCCCATTGTTCTGTATCAGCCATAAGTGCAAGAACTCCCGTAAGACATCTTCCTGTCTGAGTTCCGCCACCACGAGAACCCATGTCCGCCCCACAGTCGAGACTGCATCTATAGTGGCAACGAGGGCGGACAGCAGAGAAGGGTTATATATGCAGTCGACCACGAGAACTAAATCCCATGCACCATGATTGTTTGTTTCGGGTTCAGTGTTCGGGTCGACCCCTGGTACTGGACAATAACAAGACCGAGCAGAGCCACGGGGAAGAGAAGTAAGCGCAAACCAATCCAATTCTTCGATCGTAATGTTAGATTTTGATTTGCCAAGGGATCCATCAGAAGAGTTCAACAAAACATTCTTTCGAATGAGGGGCAAAAGAGGTTTGGTGTCGGTCATAGTATAAGTGCGGACTAGAGGTGCCAATGCGATACCGAGGAGTCCTGTACCTGCCCTCCATGCGGGAAACACCTTGAACTGCGATGAATATCGCCTTCATGAACGACCACGCTCACCCTAGTTCAAGGCAACGAGATTTTGCCAGCCGATCTCGATCGAAGAGGGGTAATTCTGGAGGGTAAAAATGTTGCTGTAGGACAGTCTTTGCTAATTCTGTACTTTGTGTACTCGTTAGCTAGACGACCGCCATGTTAATAAACCAAGCCTCACCTTGCTCGCCAGACCACGCTTCCCGTATCGCCGTTTCTGCTGCGTAGTGCGGTAGGATCCTGTGCGATCTCAATCACAATTGCACGTGTTGACATGTCCGACGCCTTCTTTCGTGAATGTTTCACCTTTTTCGTGGGTTTTTCATGATTAAGAGCGGGGACAGGCGAGTGGAGCTCAAAGTGGATTGTCAAGGTGTCTTTCCGAGAGTCAATGTGACCCAGTCCGTGATAGCCGTCTGGACCGACGAGATTTGTCATCTGGTTGAGCGTCGAGTAGAGGAGGAAGATCTTGAGTTGATGGTGAGCGTCCGTTGTGGCAAAGAATACATGCTCGAGAGATGGATACCTCTTCGTCAGCATCAGAAATTGGAGAACTCTTGACATCAAGGAAGATGAGAGGCCGTTCCATTACCTGTGTAAGTGCAAGTGCCATTGAAGTACTATGTATGTAGGCAGAAGGTCACTTGCCTGCTCTTTTCCCGTCGGGTTCTGCCGCGGCCCGACCCGGCCCGCCAAGGTGATCGGTCGTTATCACAAGTTTCGATCATCAATATCGATCTTCCTACGGTTTTTTTCGTGATCCCCCGAAGCCACACTCAAGGCGCTGCCAAAAACCTGCCTCTGAGAATGTGTTTCAATCGTGATGAGTAAGCTGATCGCGTCGGATGGAATCTAGCTCTTACGTGTACTGGCAAGGGTTCGGCTACTTTACCTATGCGCGACCAAAAGCGCCGCTGCGGCCAAACACAAAAGGGAAAGATATCCAAGAGGCAGACTAGGACTCGGAGACCTTGCTAGACCAACATTTCCACGTGACTTCCTTCCACAATGTGGATGCCATCTGTACTGAACGTTCGACGGACATGTCAGATCTCAAAACAGTCTCGGGAATCAGCTAGGGCGGCGCTGAAGTAAGCATGGGGTTATAACCCGTCGCCGCACAAGCACCTTCCCCTTCAGACCTCTGTCTATCACGCTCGAAGTTCCTCCCCGTAGTGATAAATTCCACACCATCCGAGTCCCTCGGTTCCACAGTCAGAGGTAAAAATGTTTTGCCTCTATTTTCGCAAGTCCTTGACTCTGACATCGTAACATACTAGAAACAACTGTCGGCTATGCCCGAGAGAATGGACGAAGAGACACCTCTTCTGGGGGATCATTCTCAAAATACCCAACAAGCAGACCTTAAAAAGCGCAGGACCCCTCTCCCATGGCGTCAATTTTCCATATTATTGTTGATTCAAGTATCAGAGCCAATAACTTCGCAAGTCATAGCACCATTCCTTCCCCAGGTATGGATTCAACACCGTCCGTTTCGCACATAATGAATTTCTCAATGTTGTTTGTGTAGCTGATCAGGGATATCGGTATCACTGATGGTAAAGATTCTCGTGTCGGATATTACGTTGGGCTCGTGGTTCGTACCCGTCTTCTCAGCATCTTGCCTTGAGTTTTGATATTGAGATTGTTAGCATTCGTTATTTTTTCTCACAGAGGCGTGTACAATATTTCATTGGAGCCGCATGTCCGACCAAGTTGGCCGCAAACCCGTCCTCATGATGGGGCTTTTTGGGCTATCTGCATCGATGTGGTTCTTTGGGTTATCCAAAACTTTCTCGACCATCATCATCAGGTGGGAGCGAGCTTGGTTCTGTTTTCCACCTTCACTGACGAGGTACTCTCAGCCGAGTTCTGAATGGGGCACTGAATGGGAACGTTGGCGTAATGAAGAGCATGATTGTCGAGATCACGGACGAGACGAATGTAGCCCAGGCATGGGGAGTCTTACCAATCACCTGGTCCTTCGGCACAACAATGGGGTATGTTTTCCTTATCTATTGCGCCCTCACCATTTGTGCTAAATTAGCCTCAAGGCCATTGATCGGCGGGATCCTAGCTAAGCCCACCGAAGGATTCCCAGAGATATTTGGTGATTCTGCATTTCTCAAAAAATACCCGTACTTTCTACCCTGTTCGGTCTCGGCGAGCATCAGTGCACTTTCATGGCTTGTGGTACTGTTCTTTATGACGGAGGTATATGGATTGATCTTGCTCAACACAAACTATGCTTACGGTTTCGTGCAGACCGCGAAACCTCGAGTGACAGTGATGCAATACCTTTTCGGTGGTAAAAAGAAGGGCAGTAGGCCAACAGCCGATCCGGGGATTCTCGTACATGCAACAACAGGAGAAGAAATAGACAAGCAACTCCCCTTCCGGTCACTGTTTGTGCGCCCAGTGCTTATTGCAGCAGGCAGTTATGCTACGTTCTCCCTAATTGAGATAGCGTTTCGTACAGTCATCCCAGTCTTCTACGCGATGCCCATTGAGATGGGTGGTCTCAACCTTGACCCATCCACAATTGGGATCGTCCTGGCGCTTCTTGGTGTATCAGGCGGTATCCTTCAACTGGTATTCTTCGTTTCCATGTTTGAAAGGCTCGGTGCAAAAACCACATTCTTTACATCTGTTTCCCTGTGCTTCCCCATGATAGCGCTCTTTCCTGTGATCAATGCCATGGCACAAGTACACGGTCTCAGCCATTTCGTCTGGTTCCTTGTGGGACTTCAATTGACCTTGTTCAATTTCGCGGGATTCACGTTTGGTAAGTCGGCCCGTTTGCGACGCATTTACGACTTCACAGTCTATGTTTAAACAGCGGTCACCTTTATGTACATAGGCGCTGCTGCGCCGAGCAAGTCGTCGATTGGCGCAACGAATGGCCTTGCGCAGATGATTGTCTCTTTCATGCGCGCTATTGGTCCTGCGATTGTAAACTCTGCCTTCTCGTTCAGCGTCGAAGAAAATTTTATGGGAGGGTACTTCGTGTATTGGGTGATGGCGGCAATGGTATGTTTATCGCTGTGGGTGGGTTCTTTGTTGCCGAGGAATGTGTAGGGTGCGACAGGGGTATTTGGGCGTATTTGGTTGCTGTATTATTCAGACTCAGCTTAGACTATTCTTGCATTCAACGACTTTCTCTGTAACTGCCACCATCACTGTCCGTCATGTCCGACTCACCAAGACTCGTGGACTCCTTCACTGCACCCAAGGAGATTCTTCAAGAGTTTGCAGACCTTGCAGAGGAGGAAAATTTCGACCCTTTTGCCGAAACAGCCTCGAAACGTCAAATTGCGTCGAGGCAATCGGATTATCACAATCGTCGGTTCAGCCGAGTCGCCCAAGAGAGCGCCGATGCATTCAAACATGCCGAGGAAGGTATTGAGGTCGAGGGAGGGTACAAGGATGCGATGAGGTTGGCTCGTTTGGAGCAGGAGGAGGTACGTGTGCGGAGGGCGATTGAAGACAAGGAGAGGCGAGAGAGGGAGGAGGGAAAGATGAAAATGGACCTGGACAAGACGCCTCCGGCTGCTGAGCTTGAAGATGTCGCTATGGAGCTCGCCGCTGCTAAAGAGCTTGCGCAGGCCAGGGAACGGGACCGGGAAGTGGCGGGCGCAAGGCGGAAACGGAGATGGGATATGACAGAGCCGACGGACGAGAATGTGGATCCTAATAGGACGGAGCTGCCGAGGGAGAAGGAAGAGGCTTCTGCACCAAAGAAACGGCGGTCCCGCTGGGATGCCGCACCCACCGAGAATGCTGTCTCCGTCGCCGAAACCCCCAAGCGTTCGCGTTGGGATCAAGCAGCTGTCATCCCTGACGCGCCTATGACCCAAATCATCATGAACGCCCCGGGCATCATGCACGAGGACAAGCACAACCGCTACCTTGCTGACGAAGAACTAGACGCTATTCTGCCGGCCACAGGGTACGTCATTGTTACTCCTCCGCCAGGCTATGCGCCAATGGTTACCCCCCGCAAGTTAATGGCGACACCTATCACTGAAGTCGGGGGTTTCCATATCCAAGAGTCATCTGATGCCGCCGCTATTGCCGCCGCCGCCGGTCTCGCACCTGAACTGCCCACTGAGATTCCCGGAGTTGGCAACCTTGCCTTCTTCAAGCCAGAAGACGCTCAGTACTTCGCGAAGATTCTGAAAGAGGAGGACGAGACTGAGCTTTCGGTGGATGAAATGAAGGAACGCAAGATCATGCGGCTTTTGCTGAAGATCAAGAATGGCACGCCACCTGTTCGAAAGACCGCCCTCCGCCAGATAACAGACAAGGCTCGGGAGTTCGGCGCCGGACCACTGTTCGATAAAATCCTCCCGCTACTCATGGAACGCACATTAGAAGATCAGGAACGGCATCTGTTGGTCAAGGTCATCGACCGCGTCTTGTACAAGCTTGACGATCTTGTCCGTCCATACGTGCACAAGATCTTAGTCGTTATCGAGCCGCTACTTATTGACGAAGATTACTACGCTCGCGTCGAAGGCCGCGAAATCATTTCCAACCTCTCCAAAGCCGCAGGTCTTGCTCACATGATCTCCACCATGCGACCCGATATCGATCACGCTGATGAATACGTTCGCAACACGACCGCGCGCGCGTTCTCCGTTGTTGCATCTGCCCTCGGTATTCCTTCGTTGCTTCCGTTCCTCAAAGCCGTTTGTCGCAGCAAAAAGTCGTGGCAGGCGCGTCACACCGGCATTCGGATTGTCCAACAGATTGCCATCATGATGGGCTGTGCCGTGCTTCCGCATTTGCGGAATCTCGTGAGCTGTATTGCTCACGGACTCACCGATGAACAGCAGAAAGTAAGGACTATGACCGCGCTTGGCCTCGCTGCCTTGGCCGAAGCCGCGGCGCCTTACGGTATCGAATCGTTTGACGAGGTACTCAAGCCTCTGTGGCTTGGTATTCGTCTACACCGTGGCAAGGGTCTCGCCGCCTTTCTGAAGGCGATCGGCTTTATCATTCCCCTCATGGACCCCGAATACGCTTCTTACTATACAAAGGAAGTTACTGTCATCCTCATCCGCGAGTTCCAGACATCCGACGAAGAGATGAAGAAGATCGTACTCAAAGTTGTCAAACAATGCGCCGCTACAGAGGGTGTTACACCCCAATATATCAAGCAAGATATCCTTCCGGACTTTTTCAAGTCGTTCTGGGTTCGTCGCATGGCACTGGATAGACGGAACTACCGCCAGGTTGTTGAGACCACTGTAGAACTCGCGCAAAAATCAGGCGTCTCGGAGATCGTCGGTAGGATCGTCAACGAGCTGAAGGACGAAGCGGAGCCATATCGGAAGATGGTTATGGAGACCATTACTAAGGTCGTCGCCACTCTCGGTGCCTCCGACATCGACGAGCGTCTTGAGGTCAGACTGGTGGACGGTATCATCTATTCCTTCCAGGAGCAGACCACTGAAGACCAAGTCATGTTGGACGGCTTTGGTACTGTCGTCAACGCTCTCGGCATCCGTGTCAAGCCATATCTCACACAGATCGTCTCGACGATCCTCTGGCGTCTCAACAACAAGAGCGCGAAAGTGCGTCAGCAGGCAGCCGACTTGACTACGCGACTAGCGGTCGTCATCAAGCAATGTGGTGAGGACCAGCTTTTGAGCAAGCTCGGTCTCGTCTTGTTTGAGCAGCTGGGTGAAGAATACCCCGACACGCTCGGTAGTATTATTGCCGCCGAAGGTGCGATCGCTAATGTCGTCGGTATGACCCAGATGAATCCCCCGGTCAAAGATCTCTGTAAGTGTTCGTCCGTACTAGTCGACGTTCCATGACTGATGCCATGTACAGTGCCACGCATGACGCCTATTCTTCGTAACCGACACGAAAAGGTGCAAGAAGCGTCCATCAACTTGATTGGTCGTATTGGTAAGTCTCATCCATCATGATGATATTTTGTGGTACTAAATGCCATAAGCTGATCGTGGAGCTGAATTCGTGCCGGCCAGAGAGTGGATGCGTATCTGCTTCGAGCTCTTGGACTTGTTGAAGGCCCACAAAAAGGGCATTCGACGAGCGGCTGTCAACTCGTTTGGTTACATTGCGAAGAGTTTGGGTCCCCAGGATGTCCTTTCGGTTCTCCTCACCAACCTTCGTGTGCAAGAGCGTCAGAGCCGTGTCTGTAGTACCGTCGCAATTGCTATCGTGGCTGAGACTTGCGGACGTGAGTGATTCAGCTTGGATGTTGATTCTATAGACTAATCACCCTCTAGCTTTCACATGTATCCCCGCAATCCTCAATGAATACCGTACAGCAGAGCTCAACGTACGGACCGGTTGTCTCAAAGCCCTGACCTTCGTATTCGAATATGTTGGTCCGCAATCTGCATACTACGTTGATTCGGTGGTTACCATGCTTGAAGATGCGCTCACAGATCGCGATCTCGTCCATCGTCAGACGGCAAGCGTCATTGTAAAGCATCTGGCTCTCGGTGTAGCAGGTCTCGGATGTGAAGACTCGATGCTTCATCTAATGAACCTCGTGTGGCCCAACTGTTTTGAAACATCGCCACACGTCATCGGTGCCGTCATGGAAGCCGTTGAAGCCATGCGCGTGACGTTGGGTCCTGGAGTGCTCCTCAGTTATACCCTACAAGGTCTATTCCACCCTGCACGTAAAGTTCGCGAGGTACGTCTCGTTTACTGTCTGAGACAATGTCCGCTTACCACTCTTCTTCAGGTCTACTGGCGCGTATACAACTCGTTGTATCTCGGCGCTGCGGACGCGATGGTACCATTCTATCCTGACCTCGGCGAGCTAAGCGAGGGTCAAAACGTGTATGATCGACATCCATTGCAGATGTTCGTGTGAGGATGTATGTGTTGTTGTAGGTCTCTTAGTTATTTTCGTTGTAATGATATTAGTCGGTGATGAGATGACAGCGAGTGTGTCTTACTATCTAAGCTATACTTAGTGACGATGGTCCCAACATTCTTACTTCGTGGGTTAGATTGGGAGTCGACAGCAGTTGAGCTGAGTTGTTACGGTACCTGAGATTTGATCTTCAGCTCCCTTTGTGAAACGACACCGCCGGATCCCTTCATCTCACTTCGGAGTCGCACTGCGAACACAAGCGAAAAATCCTTTCACTCTCAATGCCGCCACGAAGCCCTTTACAACGAATATTCACTTGCAACTACCGCATTCGTTTTCAGCGTCCCATAGGGGCATCAATATTCAATGATGGCCTTGTTATTTCGTGTCTCGCCCTCGCCATGACATTCGTCAGCACGATCGTCGTCATCCGAATGTTCAAGTTCAAGACGCTGGTGGAAAGAGCTTCAGGTTGTATTTCCCAAGTAGGGGCAAGAGAATCAAAAATCGTTTTGACTGTAGACTGTAACGAAACAATACCATCATTTGTGGCCCCATTCGCCATGCGTCACTGAATCACCTTGGAGATGTTCAGATCATGAACGAACCCATTTTCGAAGTCATACACCCAACCATGGACCCAGACTGGCTTCTTCTTGGCGGCCGCCCTCACGAACCCGTTCAATGGAGCCTTTGTGAAATTATCTACCTGCAACTTGACATTCACTGCCACGGCAGCCTTCAATTCCTCTTCTTTATCCTCTGGGAGCGCCGTTTGGCGGAGATGTTCCACGAGGGGTGTGAGCCAACGCGTGATGACGTCCCCAGGCTTATTAGACTGTTCGTCGTACACGCGCTCATGGTGACCTTCTAAAATTCTGATGATGTCGTGGAAGGAGTCTTGGAGCGTGAAGTGACACTTGGTCCCGTCTGGGAGTGCGGGCCCAAAACGATTTTTCAACGCTGATATCACTCCCCCGCAGTGACTGTGGCCAACAATGGCAACTGACGTACCCAAAACAGGGGAGACGAGACGAACCATGAGGAGAGGGTTCCCAATACTTGAACAAATGTACGTACTGTGTTGAACTTCTAGTTCGCCAAGAGCGTATGCAAGGACCGACAACGCACTGTCGTCGTTGGAGTGGACTTGGCTGTTTGGAGGGCTCATGAGGTTTGCCGATGAATGGTATTGACCAGACGCACTTTGCAATGTTCCGATGCACAAAGGCAAGACCTGGCAACGCCGCCAATGCATCCGACTCCTGCACTCTGGAATCGGAACATCCGATCCAAATGATCTCCAAAGGATTCCAATCAACCCGACAGCGAAGAGACCAGACCGACGTACCTTGGGCGCTTGTTTAACTTTGGGATGAGAAAAGTACTGGGGGAACGTCTGGTTTAGCCTCCTTGCCCAATTTGCGTTCGCCGCAAGGAGTTCAGAGGAGTAGCTCTGAGCTAAAACAAAGTTTGTATCTGAGGTAGATTGAGGATCGGCCATTATACCAGTTCGGAGAAGAAACGAGGCAAGGCTGGATGGCAAAATTCTGGTGCTCTGTTTATCTAGCATGCAACGGTATCCGGATCGCGATAGAGGGCTTCCCGGACCTTGCAATCATTCGCATTACAGATACCGATTGAACGGCGAAATGCACGCGGAACGTGGCTGGCCGCAATGGTGCCTTTTTTGCCTCAGGACAAGGTGGCATAATGTAGTTGAATTCGCCGATCATCACCTGCAAAAATGAGGGCATATATTCCAACCCGGTCGAGACCATGCGGGTAGATTTAACCCTTTTACCATGGACAGGGCTGGATGTCTACACGCGTCGCAGGTTGCAGATTCGGACAACAAAAGTAAATGAAAGGGCGTATCTTTTATCGATATCAGTCTTCTTCTGTCATTGTCAAGACACCGCGTGCGCGCGCATTTCGCCATTCAAGCGGTAGTTATAGAGGCCAGGCGCAGTGAATGTCTTGCCTTTTTCAAAAAAGAAAAGTGCGCACCTTACTTCAAAATAAAACATGACAGCCGCAGGCCCACATATTCCCCCTGTGATTCATTTTCACCCTGACTATAACGAATAATTCAGCTTGCAACGAAACTTACATCATAGACACTAGACTGTCAGCCTTCTTTGTGAATCTTTCCGGCCCATCTCCGAGCAGAGCAGTGGATGTAGATGCTGTGCAGTAAAGCCTTGTCACTGTGCAGTCGTTTGAAAGAACATCATACCTGATTCACATGGGTGCCAGCTTTTGCATGTTGACACGAATGGTTGCAGGGGTGCTCATTCGAAGGTGTCGATGAAGGATGGCCGGAGACTCGGAGAGATGTGTCCTTGCACGAGTCATGATAGAAAATATCTTTCGTATGAGCTCGACGGTACGTATGATACCATTGGAACTCGGAGCGACGGTCTAAGACTATAGGGCGAAATTTGAATTAAATGTCAAATAGAACAGTGGAATTAGCTCTCAAAAACAATGGCATAAAATAGAGGCCATCAATGCGATCGGAATGAGCTAGTAATCATTGAAATTGGCAGTCCATTTCTGGAGAAACAAATCAAACAAGGTGGAAAAGTATAAATGTCTTGTAACTATATAAAGATGATTTCCCCTGGTCTTGTAAATGTTCCTAACGTGTCCAGGGCGCTCTAAAGCCCCCAGGAAAAATGCCTCTATGGTCTCCAGTTCACCTCAGCAATTCTTACAAATGATCTAGGGGGATGATTTTGTCATTTGCTCAGGTGATTTATCTGGGCTTAGCGAATGTTACCAGCGTCTTCCCAGGGCCTTATAAGGGTGGGGTAGACCTCTCCCTTATTTATGGCTAGCGTATTTGAGGCTAGAGAAATCAATCTTTCCTCAGGGGGGTAGGTATTGTTATTTGTTCTGGTGATTTTTCTGAGCTTAGTGAATGTTACCATTGTCTTCCTAGTGTCATATAACAGTAATGGAAATATCAAACGTGTTTGTAGTCACCAGATTTGAAGATTGAAATTTTGACTTTTGACAGACAGATAAGATCTTGTCTTATGAGCTCTTTGAATACAGTAAAAGGACAGAAGGGAGGGGAGCAGTGAAAGAGGGAATGGGAATAGGAATGGGGAAGAATGGAAGCAGAAGGACAAGGAAAGAATGATGACAAGAACAGCAGACAAGGTAATAGGAATAGGAATAGGAAAGAATGGAAGCAGAAGGAATAGGAAAAGAATGATGACAAAGAGGTGAAAAGATACAGGGAAGAACAGCAGACAAGGTCATGGGAATGGGAATGGGGAAGAATGGAAGTAGAAGGAAAAGGAAGGAATGATGATGAAGAGATGAAAAGATAGGTGGAAGAACAGTAGACAAAGGGAAGCAGTGTAGAGAAGGAGAGGACATAGGAAAGGAAGAAAGTGGTGGAAAAGAGGAATGTGTTGTATAAGCTGTGATAAGAATTAAAATA
>JBBPOH010000144.1:0-19745 GCA_038091335.1 Phylloporus arenicola | reverse complement strand
GCATAGACTTGTCTTGCCACCTCAATCCTGTGCCTCACCTCATTCATCCGATACTATGCACATAACCTTTGAACATCACCATTAGGGTTTGGGATGCAACCACTGGTCAGACTGTGGCAGGTCCGTTCCAGGGGCACACAGATCGTGTCAACTCTGTTGCCTATTCTCCTGAACGTAGCCTTGCGGCCTCGTGAGATACGATCAGTTTTACATATCGCTTTCGTCTTGTCCTTTCCCTCCGCACTTTACAATAATCCATCTCAAGTACTCACAGGTTGACACACTACCGATGTTCCGTTCTTCCGTCGTAGTTTCGCATACCACTTGTATGACCGTCAATCTGTGAATTCTGCACAATCACAGAGTGTTCGATGCTCTTGGTACTATACCGTCTGGTGCAGATAAGTCATTTCGGACATTTCCGTCAGTTGGTTTCGGCTCACTATGATCCAGGCTCCTCATTGAGAACAGCCAAACGCTCCATTCCTAACGCGCCAATGTGAATGTTAGGGTCTCCCGCCCTTGCCACGAGCAATGGATGTCCTTGCATCCAGTCTGGCAACTTTTCTCAAAGGGTTTCATTCGAGACTTTTTTTTATCAGCGAGAAGCACCCAGGCTTGGCCCAGGCCGGTTCGAAGACGCCGCGCGGGCGTCCTTAGATGC
Source organism: Phylloporus arenicola (assembly GCA_038091335.1). Taxonomy (NCBI): domain Eukaryota; kingdom Fungi; phylum Basidiomycota; class Agaricomycetes; order Boletales; family Boletaceae; genus Phylloporus; species Phylloporus arenicola. Next base: position 19,081 of record JBBPOH010000144.1, on the reverse strand, counting down.
TTCGCTTCATGTCCGCTGTCTGTCTGCCAGTGTCTGGGTAGCAATGTCGTCTAACAACGCTGTATTCAGGACGCTCCTGTGCTTCCACGGGGCACCGTTGGCCACCGCCAAGGGGTTGAAATCTGGCGTGCGAACGCTTTGCTTATCATGAAGCCCTAAATCAAACCTTGTGACAGCCTGATGCCTCGTGCCTTGCGGGTAGAGGAACTATCAATTATTCCGTTGGTTCCAGACTGTTCGGGCAGTCCCGAGTAATTGTATCAAGGCCCACGCATCCCACTTGTTTTGGTCAGACCTAGATCGAACCTTTCTTGTCTTGCTTCTCTGATTCACGATGCCAGACCACGATCTAAGAGGCGGCGCGATCCATGTACACATCGACCGTAGCCAACCACTTCCAAACCCAACTCGTTACCTCCATCCACCGTGTTTCGACGCCGATGACAATCCGATCTACTTTGGCACTGCTACCCTCGGCAACGTCGTTCAGCCGTGCAAAGTGACACTCAGGATAGACGAACTTGTTTGTGTTGTCCCTCACCGACTCGTCGAGCGCGTCCATCGAGGGCCATTCACCATCCTCCCGTTCACGGATGCCATGCACCTCGTTCCGACGTCTCAAGGGCACATTCCGGAAGGGAATCGGCCCGTCAAAGGTGGTGTGGACGACAGTGGACGACCGCTGTATCATGCTGTTGCATGGGTGCGTGGAGAGCGTGTTCCAGGCAGGACTTCTGAGCACCTCGTACGTCCTCGGATAAACACTGGCAGATCGGGTCCTCATGGTTCGGTGTTATTTGTTAGGGCGCTGCTGCGGTCCTGTTGGACGGTAGAGAACACTACGTCTACGACGCATACGAAATTCTGTGAGTTGGATGTTGTGGGATGGGTTCCAGTCCCCTGAATAGATGCGTCCTAGGTGTTGGCGTGACGATGTCCCATCAATCGTGAGCGATGAACCTGACCAAATCTCCCCGACACCGATGTTGATCAAACACAAGAAATATCCATGGATTCAGATCAACCAAGGCCGGGCGAATTCGATCTTGCAGGGATCAATCTGCGTGTCACAGTCTCTGAGCTCTCCACAGTTATGCCATATTCCGCCGCCAGGGACTTTGACGGTACTACTTTGTTGTATTTCGCGTCGGCTTTACTGGAAAATGTGGTCTTGCCTGGCAAGGTTGTGGAGATGCACACCTGTCAAGTGCTGCAGGATGATGCTGTTGTGGAGCGCACCACTGGATTCAGCGTCCTCCCATTTCGTGATGACATGGAACTTGTACCGACGTCTCGCGGTGCTGTTCCCCGAGGAAGGCGTCCGGTTGAAGGAAACTATGACGGACAGGGAAGGGAGCTGTATCACGCGATGCTCTATATAGTTGGGAGACAGTTTCCAGGGATGTGTGCCGAACACTTGGTGAGTGCAGGCTTCGTCTGATATTTGATCTGAGCTGTGTTTCAAAATTCAGGGCGGAGCGCAGGGTATCTTGCAGGGCAAGAAATGTGTTGTAGAGACGGGATATACTATACTGTGGGTGTCTCTGGCTGCTTGAATACTCGAATCGTTGACCAATCGGTGGCAGCTGTTGGAAAGAAGAGCACACAGACCCGAGCACAGTAGCCCCTGCAAACCCACTTCAACACTTTTCATACAGAGACGACCCCGCTGGGCAACGTCTCCGTATACCGCTTAACGGTGACGAAGAATTGACGACAGCTATATCCCAGAATTTCGGGGACTCCCCGAATGATTATGGCGGGGGCTATCCTTGGTTCTTTGCTTCTGCACTTCACAATGGATGCGTCACACCCTGCTGGGCCAACGTCTCCCCGCAGCCGTGCAAATATGCGCATGGGACTGAGGATACAGTGACAACATGCACGGGTGCGTACTGTGTCCTTCCATTTTCACGTGACCGGATGGAGCTCGTCTGGGCTTCCCGTGGCGCCATTCCGGTGGGGAGGACGCCCGTGGAGGGTGGGCGAGACGAGGACGGTCGGCCATTGTACCATGCCATCGGGTCAGTGGCGGATGCCATCCGAGGAGTGCCAATGATTGGTATGGCAGCGGAGCATCTCGTGAGTTGGTTCGCTTTTCATTTCTGCTGATTCCTTACGCGCATGCCGGTTGGTTCGTCCATGGAAATAACTGTAGGGTGGTGCTGTCATAGTTTGTCATCTTGGAGGAGTGCACAGACTCGCGGGCGGGTATCGATTACTGTACGTGACCTCTGTACTTTAGTTCCATCTCCAGATTCACCAAGATCATGATCCACCAGATGCTGGAGGTCATCTCTTCCTTAGATCAGTGATCGATACAGGTTGGCGATATTAATGACTATAACTCAGTTTAGCTTAGCCTCGCATGCTACAAATTGGATACACGTGAAACAGCCGGCCCATTTACTTCATGTCCTCCTCCCGAAGCAACATGGAGATCCCGAACGTCAACTCGCCCTCTACACAGTTATTTTCTATCCACACTTGGCTGACCAACTTGAACTCGCGGTAATCCATCTTGTCAAACAATCGGGGTGACAGAGGGATGTAAGCATCTCGATACCAGCCCCACGAACCGTCGTCTTCCAGAATCCTACGCCAGGATTCATCAACATGTATGCCGTCCGCGAGCTTAACTTTAGGTACCCCATCGGTGGTCTTGAGCCACTTGGGTGCGGCACCCTGGTAGCTTGATTGGAGGACGGGCGGGCGGGCGTAATGTGACCCGGCGACGGGACGCGTGCTGCAGTTCATCTCTAAGAGGCGGGTATCGGGCATCATCATGCTATCATACGGCTGCGTGACGCATTGGAGAAAGAGACGACACTTGTGAAGATGGTGTGGACTGTAATGGGACAACTCCGTGTGAGTCAACCCGCTAAATAAAGATGAAGAACACTGACGCTTGCAGCCCGTCCCAGATGGTCACGTTGGATTCTATTGGCTTGATATTGAGTCGGACATCTTTAACGTCGGCCTGGGAAATATCTTGGCCCCGGAAGACTATTGGGCGATCGGAAAATAAAGAGTCTTCCCAAGGTTCATCATCATCATCGGGCGGTGGCACATGGACGAGGGGGTTAGGCTCGCAACCGAGAAAGGTCGATGGTGTATCCTGCGCGGAAGGGACACCGCTGTAGAGTCTATCTGGAGGGCCCAAATCCACGTCATCTTCAGGTTTGAGTGACGAGTTTTGCAATGGGGCGGTGGCCTTCTCTCGACGCTTCCATTCCTTGCTTGATCGCGAGCTTTTTATGCGAGGCCTACCACCGGTCGCGCTTTTGGAAACTTCCTGAGACGACGCGTCCTTGTTTTTCTTCTTTGCGTCCCTTGTCTCAACTATCTCGTCGATGTATCGACGAATGCCTTTAAATTTGCTTCGGGGACGGATGGTGTCGATGGACGCGCACGAGATAGTCCTGCGCAGTGTGCGATTTGCACCCGGAAACGGTGTTGCTGGGCGGAATAATGGGTCATCGTCATCCCATGTGGCATCAAGGGTATGATCGTCGGACATTTTGCGGGAGAACAGTGTTACGATCACTAGCTGCTGGTTTTTATGTGTGTTCCGTTGTGGACGAAAGCGGTACGCTTTGAGATTGTCCACGGTGGACAATGGTGGCATGTCAAAAGGTGCCACCGATAATGATCTCTTGATGGATTATCGACCCAATTCATAGACCCACTGCCTGGCTCATACAGAGCGGAATGAGATTGGACGGCAAGGTAGCCCCTAGCTACGACCTGCTTTGTACTGTATTCGGCTTCGACGGCATGCTCATTAGGTAAGCTTATCTTATGTAATCTTATCTCTGGGCACATTTTGCTTTTTCTGTCTCTTGAGACTCATCCGAAACCCGACGATGGTGCATAAAGTGCGGGTCGGATTGGCGCTCCGGGCTGGACAGCGATACGCATCAGCTGCAAGATCGATGTCTTCCAAAGCCTACATCGTCCCTCTCAACCCAACCAGCCCCGGTAAGAGTGACGGTCTCACCGTGGACCCCACTACGCTGTGGGCGAAACTCCCCCCTTCCAAGAAGCCCGCGAAAGCAGGGACGTCCCACCTCTTTTATGGTCTGGGCGCGGGGAAGGACGTCGCTGCGCTCGTGTCGCTCGGTGAGGCGTTTGAGGCCAAGAAGGGCAATGCACGTCGCGAGATCATCCGAAAGGCTGTTGGTAGCGGCGTAAAAAGCATCAAAGGACTCGGGGAAGGCGTTTCAGAAGCAGTCATCGATGCTTCTACCGATCCTCAAGCAGCTGGTAAGATTCTAGATGTATCTTACGTCGCCCCCATCTCATGGCAAACAGCGGTTGCTTCTCACTTGGCGTTGTATGACTTTACTTTGAAGACGACGCCGCCCTCTGCTTTTGATCCTCGCAAAAAGGAACCTGCGCCAGAAAAGCCCAAGCTCGTTCCCACTGCTGAAACAGAAGACTGGCATCGTGGCGTGGTCTATGCCAACGCGCAGAACTTTGCCCGCACTGTGAGCTCACTGGCTCGACATGCTTATTCTACCTGTTTGACAACTCCCACTTCCAGCTTGCAGAATTGCCTGCGAACATCATGACTCCGACGGTCAGTATCAGCATGATTGTCCGGGATTCATTGTGACCATCTCCTTAGGCTTTTACTGAACGAGCCCAAGAAGCGTTCATGGATCTCGACAGCGTCAAGGTCATCGTTCGTGACGAAGGTATGAAGGAGCTACCTTGGTTCCCATAATATTAACCTTCTTTCTAGCCTGGGCTGCTGAAAAGGGAATGGTAGGGTCTCTCACCCGACTCTTGAGCGGATGACTATACTCAAGCAAACCATAGCGAACGTTCCTTTCCGTGACCAAAGGAACAGATGAACCTGCCAAGTTCCTTGAAATGTACCACGTCCCTTCGTGATTAGAGAGAGCCTCACTAACTACTCGTAGACACTACAACGGGGCTCTTAACCCCAACGAGAGGCCGATCGTCCTCGTTGGAAAAGGTATCACCTTTGATTCTGGAGGCATCAGCCTTAAGCCTAGTCAGGTAGGTCGTTATGTTGAATCTCTTGATCAAACATGACACGTCGGCCAATCAGGCCATGAAAGAAATGCGGGCTGATATGGGTAAGATCTCCAAAGAAATACCTAATGGTTAAATTCAATTCTTCGCTATAGGTGGTGCCGCTGCCGTCATCGCATCTACATTGGCGATCGCACAACTCAAGCTACCGTACGTTGTCTTGGTGCATCAGCTTACTGTGTTTGATCAACTGTATTATTTTGCTAGGATCAACATTGTCACACTTACCCCTCTTTGCGAAAACTTGCCAGGTCCCAGTGCAAACAAGCCGGGTGATGTGTTAGTAGCAATTCATTTGGACGTGTTATCGTTGACCGACAGATCACCGCATCCTGTTTAGAATCTATGCGATGAATGGCAAATCTGTTGAGATCGATAACACCGATGCTGAGGGTAGATTAATCCTTGCGGGTAAGAATTCTCGTCCTTAAATGATCAATTCCGTCCCTCATCTATCCATTCGAAGACGCACTTTACTACGCTTCAACGCAGTTCAACCCACACACTGTGATCGATGTCGCAACTTTGACCGGGTAGGATCACATTCCATACATAAACTGAATGAAAAGATTGAATACCTGTTCTACAGAGCTGTAGGCATCGCAGTTGGCGAGCTTTACACCGGCGTATTCTCGGTGCGTAACCACCTCGACAGCTTGTCTCAGGCGAATGATTTGACCTTTTATCCGGGAGCCAGACGTCAGACGAACTCTGGCAAAAACTGCATGCCGCTGGGGAATCAGAGTATGACCGCTTTTGGCGCTTGCCCCTTGACGAGGACTACGGCCCGCAGATCTATTCCTCCAATGCTGACCTGTGCAATGTGCGTCGCCATTATGCATGTTCTGGGTTGATATTTGTTCAACTGCTTTTGCTTTTGCAGACGGGCGGTCGACCTGCTGGGTCTTGCACAGCTGCGCTCTTCCTCAAATCATTCGTAGAGGGTATCGAGCCAAAGGAAGGTCAAGAACAGCCTACCGTGCAGTGGGCACATCTCGATATTGCAGGTGCAATGGAGGTACGTGACGCTTTGACGTTGTAAGCCCATCTTTGGATGCAAATATGTTGACGTGCGTGCATGCATTTCAGTACACCCGACCTCAACTCTACCAGGAAAAGGGCATGACGGGTCGTCCTGTTCGGTAAGATCGGTCCCGCTCCTCTTCACAAGAGATAGAGTTTCTGATGGTGTCTGTTTATTGTAGGGCATTGGTCGAGTATGCGAGGCAGTTGTCTGAAAAGGCATGAACATCGTATCCTATACATCGATACATCGATTTTGGTTGGCAGTATTCATGACTTAGCTTTGCTTAGCCTCTTGACGATAACACAAATTGGACACAGGTGAAACAATCAACTCATTTACTTCATGTCCTCCCAAAGCAACATAGAGATCCCGAACGTTGACTCGCCCTACACAATTATTTTCTATCCACACTTGGTCGGCCAACTTGAACTCACGGTAACCCATCTTGTCATACAACCGGGGCGACGGAGGGCGTCTCGATACCAGCCACATGGACTGCTGTCTGCGAGCTCCACTTTAGGTACCCATCAGTGGTCCTGAGCTACTCGGGCGCGGCCTCCGGTAGTAAGTTGATTGGAGGGCGGGTGGGCAGGCATAATGTGACCCGGCGACGGGACGCGTGCTGCAGTCTATCTCGGAGGATATGGCATAAATCCTCTATTGTGTTGTCCTGCACACTTAAATCAGAGGATGGTGCATCAAGATCTGTTACAGGTGATATAAGGGGACCATGGTAATCTGCAGTGATGTTCTTGTGATCTTGAGTCTTGAGAGGTGTTGAAAAGACTGGGCTGTGTGTTGTCATGGGCCTTGTCTGGGATCAGGATATATGACATAGCACTTTCACGAGGTAGTGCTTTGAAGTACACTGGGATAAGTTTGTCGATTATATACTGATCATGACAACACTGGATGGCACGTCCAATCGTTGGGTAGGCCGTCAGTGCTGTCTACTTACAGCGATTGCGCCGGTGTCATCCAGTATTTGCAGGACATAAATCCCTGCGTCGCTGGCAGACTTAGCAAGTGGTGGGGCTGTCAAACCAGGATGGAACACCCGAGGAAGATGGTAGTGTCCTCGGGGACAGTCAGAACTCGTTCCACTTTAACCAGTTTGGATCTGGGGGTGGCTACTTGCGCGGCCACAGGTGTGTTGGTCGCGGTACACGGCAAGGGCGATGCAACAGCCCTCTGCCTGTCGAAACAAGGTAGTAACAAAAATCATGAGAACCCGTCCAGATGAATCTTGTCCACCGCAAACTGCCATTCTTGCTGAACCGAAATAGAATCATGCGGATTTGCGTGAAGTATGCATCCCTGGTTACCCTAACTTTCTAACGCAGCTGCAGAAATGTAGAAGCGAACCAATTGATTCATTCGTGAGGCAATCTCTGCTGAGGATAAGCACAAGACCAAAGCAGGAGCCAAAAATAATTGACGCCAAGGCAGCCGGGAATCTACTGGGGAATGAGACCCAGGAGCATCATCAGTATCATTTGGAATGTCAGTAACGCACCAAGCCTTGACTAAGAATTCAATTGTTCCAATCAAATATACCACGCAACAGAGACGCGAAGCATACCTGATCGCCATATCAATAGGGCTCATAACGCATTTTCCATCAAGCAAGCCAAACCCAGGCGCAAAGCATTGCTCTGGACCGAACTGACAATGAGTCAAAGTAAAATGAAACAAGGAGATACACAGGTCGGTGGCGTTCAGAGAGTGCTCGGCACATGTCGTTGTATTTAAAGATTCCATCGACAAACATGTACATGCAGCTCTACCGATCTACCTCACTAAGATCGAGCTCAGTCAGCATACCTCATCCAACCCCATGATGCAAAGCAACCACTCACCCAAACACAAGATCCATTGTACCAACGACAGCGACAGCGTCTGCGAGCATGTGCTGAATGAAAGAACAGCTGGTCAGTTGAATATCCAGAGAACCAAGGTAGCCTTACGTCTGCATGAAAAGCACGGTCCTGTTAGCCTCTACTAGTTGACAAAGATGTTAAACGGGACTCACGTCTCATCATAAAGTCGGCTCCTGCCAAGTGGGCAAATCCGGGGGCACGGATCTTACACCTGTATGGACGGTTCGTGCCGTCCCTATATGATCCAATATATTGGTGTGGTGACCAAATGACGGAAGGAGAAAACGCACGATACAAGGTAAACTGCCATCTCGCCCTTGGGTGCTTCTATGGCACTGTAGGTCTCACCCGGAGGTACAGAGTAGCCCTCGCTAAAGAGCTATCACATCTAATGTCAGTGATAGACATCAAAGGGAGAGACGAGGCGAACCTTGAAGTGATGGATAAGGGCCTCCATGCTCTCCTTCATGGAAGCACGCGGAGGAGGAACAAGCTTATTGTCATCAATTTTGACAGCACCCGTGGGCATCTTGTTCAAGCACTACAATATATTGAACGCATTTTGGTCAAGAACCAAAGTGCAAGGGAGTTGCAAAGGAACGCACTTGCTGGATGATGCGGAGACTTTCACGGAATTCTTGGACTCTGCAAAGATACCGATCGTAGCAGTCACCATTCTTGCCAACGGGAACGTCAAACTCGACCTGGAGGGAACAACACTGTAACATAACACAAGGGACTTGGTCATCAACATACCTCATCATACTTGTCATACGGTTGTATCTTCCTGAGATCCCAAGGAATACCGCTTCCACGCAACATGACGCCGGTGAAGCTGTAATCCAATGCTTGCTTCGCAGTTACCACACCGATGCCAATGGTACGTTCTTTCCATATCCTGTTACCAGTGACGACCTCCTCGATCTCATCTACACGAGAGCTAAACTGCGTTGCCCATTTATGTATGTCTTCGAGGAGGCCATGGGGAAGGTCAAACGCAACCCCGCCTGGACGAACGTATGCTGCGTGGAGACGCGCACCCGAAACGCGCTCGTAGAATTCCATGAGCTTCTCGCGCTCCTCGAAACCCCACAGGAAAGGTGTGAGAGCACCGACATCCATAGCATGTGTCAAGACCGCCATCAAGTCTGAGTAAATCGCTCGTCACTAATGCTCCAGAAGCACGGTGTACCACATACGACTGAGAATGCGGGTGATTTCACCAAACATTGTCCGAATCCATTTAGCGCGTTCGGGCACTTCGATGTTGAGAAGCTTCTCCACAGCAAGGGTATAACAGAGTTCGTTTGTCACTGAATTAGTTGATCAAATCTCGAGCATAACACCGTCAGGTCAACACGAACTCATGGAGACATAGTCGAGGCGATCAAAGTAGGGAAGGGCTTGGGTGTATGTTTTGTATTCAATGAGTTTTTCCGTACCACGGTGAAGGAGACCAATGTGCTGCAATTGGGATAAGCCAAGCAATGATTCGTCAACTGCGAGACATACTGGGTCAACCCGAAGAATTTCCTCTCCGTTGAGCTCTAAAATCATACGGAGCACGCCGTGTGCAGCAGGATGCTGAGGACTATGGCACCTTCTAAATACTCTTCTTCCAGGAGACAGCCTGGCACAACTCACCCAAAGTTGACTATACATCCAAGGATTCACATCAAGAAAGAGACGAAAAGCAAGACATACGCACCAGTAAAATGCCTCAGCTTTGTGTCCGCACGCGTCCCAGTCTCTGCCAATATTTCTGCTGCAGACATGCCGTGCAGGTCCTCCACGGTGTGGGTCCCAAGGGGATTCCTTGTCCCATTCGTGGACTGGACCGCGGGCTTCCATCGCGCTGGTGATGTTGAAAAAGAGCGTAAAAATGTCCGTTTCGGTAGGACAAGCTGCCGGCGTAGCAAAGCGCTGGACATCGTCGAGGACCAACTTGTTGCGGTGTAAATCGGTTGTGCTCAGCGGAGGGTTGGCGGAGGACCTCCCGTCGAGGGGTCGACTACAGTTAGCCTCACACCACCGCTGGTTTCCATATGCCGTCCTGGTCACGGACGTTCGGGTTTTTGCTGGGTCTTATCATCTCAGTTCTCGCTGCTGAGAAGCCCTGCACGATACACGACGATGCCAACAATTTTTACGATTTGAATCCTCTCAATACCAGGTATGTCTAACAGATGCTGCGCTCCTCTCGCTGAGTGTTCTATAGAAAAGACCACCAGTTACAGACCGATGGTGGACATACGGTGTACCTCAATGTGTGTGGAGGCGTACGCACGGATCCGTGGAACACTGGGATCGATGAGAGCCATGTCGATATTGCTGGACTCGTTAGGAAGGATCATGGCGACTTTGCCATTGGGTGAGCCCCAGTCTCGACACCACGAGTGTTGTGTACGGAACTGAACGTGTGGTCGACCAGGCTGGTGAATACAACGCTCGACATCAAGGATGGTGGTTTGTTGCTTCATCAATCCCAAGGATCGCCGTGTCTTGGAATGGACGAACAAGGCAGTTCGACCATCCTCTTCATCTGTGACACGTCTATCTACTCTGCTGGTTTAGTATTGATATTCGATAGCCATGCCCAGTAGCTGACATATTTCCACGACAGGGCAGCCTGTACTTCTCGGTCAGTGGCCTGCGGAAGAAGACAAGGCATGCCACTACGAGTTTGAATGGCGGACACATGTAAGACATCCTGGTCTACTTGGCGAATTACGGTTAACATCCCTCATAGTATGCGTGTCCAGCCGGCGAACATGGTTTCCTTGGAGGCCTGTTTGTCTTTTTGACCATCTCGTATGTTGGACCTTCCTTGTTACTTGCTTTGATGTCCATGACGTGCAAATCAGGGTATTGATCCTCTTGATGGTATTCATGGTCATCAGCACGGTCTACAACCGCTTTGTACTACACCAGACAGGCTTTGACCAATTGCCCACCTTCACCATCTCACATGCATATGAGATCTGGGAGGTCTGCTCAGAGTTTTTCCACTCATTGGTAGACTATATCCGAGCTGCCTGGAATACCCGGACGAGAGGTATTAGGAACTTAAACCCGGCTTCACATCACTGGACGTCGAGAGATGAAGAGGAAGCTTTGAGGGCTGCCGATCCTCTTGAACCAGATGGGGAGGATGTCCGTGGTGCAGCAGGGTAATAGAATGGACTTTGATATGTAGTATCTGCGTTTTGTGTATCGTCCTCTTGTTCAACCCAACACTACCTTCTTAATCTGGTGACCCATATCTACCAAGCCACACATCATTTTCATCCCGAATAACAGTTGATCTCATGGCCAGAGACCTTAAAACATCCAGAAGACCGTCCAAAGCTCTTTCTTTCTCAAAGCAACACCATTCAGCTCGACCGCGCCGGAAAGGTCGTTCTCAAGACAAAGACAGAACGGTGGGTACCATCGACGACGTATATGAGTATGCCCCGTCCAAAGTTCGTCGCGCAAACGTCGCACTCTCGCTCGATCGTCACGAAATTGAAGGCCGACGATGTGGCTCGGACGATGAAATAGACCTCAGCGGGTTAGCTCCGGACGCGATGAAAAAGCTGCGTTTGAGGTTGATGCGGGACGACGGGGATGGCGAGGGGGAGGGGGACGGTGAGCAAGTGGATAGCGAGGACGACGAGGAAATTGATAGCGAGGATGCGTTGGAGGAGAGCGATAAAGAGCAGTTTGCGGGTTCGACCTTCGTGCGCAAGGTATGTCTACAGACCCTAGCTTTAGGTGTCGCTGACGATTGACTCGTACAGGGTATCCACACAAGTCTGACGCGCAGAAGTAGGGCTTCGAATAAAAACCGTCGCGTAGCGAAGGTGGTTGATCTCAACGAAGACTCCGATGCCCAACCTGCGGATTCTCAATCGGTCTCGGAATGTGAAGAGGACGAGGACGATGAGATGGACGAGGAAAGTGCAGGCGAGTACTTCGATGTCCTCGATGTCTTCGACGGACGTGCAGAAGTGGAAGACGATGAACACTCGCCCCCAAAACTTGACAAGAAGGTGCAAGACATACACACGCTCCCGGAGGATGGAGCGGAATGGGAAGGTACAGGGGATGCAGATGTACAGATGAGTGGAGATGAAAACAGAAACAAGGAGAGGGAAGGGGATGACTACGACGACGACGAAGAGGAAGAGGAAGAAGACAGCGAAGTTGACGAGGACGATGAACTACGGATATCTGCCTCAGACAGTGAGGACCCCTCACCTGAGGCACTCGCCGACCTGGAAACCTTCCTCTCAAATCTCGACTCCGCCGCCCCTCATAAACGAAAATCAGACGAGGTCAAAGAACTCAGTCACTCAAAACGTCGACGCATTGCTGATCGCACAGAAGCCGGTGAAGAGAATGAATTTGGGCTTCGAGGTATATGCAAATCCTGATACCATATCACTGATATCCTGATTTACACACAGCCTCGAGTACTCTCAAGCTTGACGACCTTTTTGCACCGCTCGCCTCTTCCTCTGCTTCCCTCGCTGCACTCAAGAAATCAACGAAAGCTCTCACGTCATCCAACCCAAAGACGAAGACGCTCTCTGCACCACTACCTCAGCGAGCACAAGAACGTCTTGACCGAGAAGCTGCGTACGAGCAAACGAAAGTAGAGGTGGACAAATGGTCGGCCACGATGAAACGCATCAAAGAGGTAAGTGACATCAACGCACACCACTACGCTCTCTGACTGCACGTATCCTAGGCAGATCACCTTAGCTTTCCTCTCCAAGCCGAAAAACCGAGTCGCGTGTCCAACCTCGAACTCGCAGCCAAATTCACCGTAAGATACTCGCAAAAACAAGGTCGCTCGCTAACCCGCTTACCCCACCTCCTTTCTAGCCGTCCAACGAACTCGAGTCGGCTGTCGACAAGCTCCTCAAATCGGCCCAGCTACGTGACGAAGACATCGCACACACAGAAGCACTCAAAATGGCCCATCTTAGCGTGGAGGAGGTGGCCGCTCGCCGCGCCGAACTGTGCGTAATGCGCGAGCTCGCGTTCAGGGCGGACAAAAAAGCGAAACGGATCGCCAAGATTAAGAGCAAGGCATACCGTCGGATACGGAAGAAGCAGCGCGAGCGGCTTGATGGTGCCGTTGAGGACGGCGACGGCGGAGAAGAGGATGACGAGGAGGCGCAGCTGAAGGCAGAGGTACAGCGGGCAAGAGAACGCGCGACACTCAGACACAAAAATACAGGTAAATGGGCCAAGGCAATGAAAGGCCGCGAAGGGCTCGATCAAGATCAGCGCCAAGCCATTGGTGAGATGCTCGAGCGTGGCGAGAAACTGCGGCGCAGGATACATGGAGAGAACAGCGGTGATGAAGGGAGCGACGGCAGCGAGAGTGATGAGGAAGAACAAGACGAGGAAGCAATCAAACGCGGTGCTTTTGAGGAGCTGGCTGCATTGCGCACAGAGGACGATGGGAATCTCCCGGACCTCAAGAGCAAGAATGTATTCAATATGAAATTCATGCGTGATGCCGCTGCAAGGCAATCTCGAGAAGCGGATGCACAAGCAGAAGAATTTCAAAGGGAAATGGGATTCGGGATCGACAGGGAAGAAGACGACGACGAGACCGATACCATCACGGGTGCTCTACCAACAGACACGACCATGGTGGAACGCACGGGTGGGAGACTCTCATTTCGACCTGGAACGATGCCTAGCATTCTCAGATCACTAGGCTCGTTGGCCTCAGATACATCCAGCGTCACGTTGCAGTCTGCTGACCTCGTACAAGATGTACCCGGCCCCGACCTGACACCTACCTCGAGCGTGCCCACTCCGACATCTGTCTTTGTCTCCCCGCCTATATCAAACCCATGGCTGGTACCTACTGCGCCTTCAGGACCTTCTCGAAAGCGAAACGAAGTGCGCGTGCACAAGGACGCGGACGCATTGACCAAGTCTTCAAACAGGCTCAAGAAACAAGCTGAAAGGCACCACGAGGATAGAGTACGCGCACGAGACGACGCGATCATCCAAATCGATGCCGACAACGTCCTTACAATCCCAGACCCTCCTGCACCAAGCGCGCCAGAAAAGAAAAGCAAGAGAAAAGGTGGAAAGGATACCTCAAAGGTGTCTTCTGGTCCAACGAGTACGAGTCATGACGAGGGCAATGAATCGGACGTCCCGAGTGAAATTGAGGAGCAGGAACGCGCAGTAGAGGCGAAGAAGGGTGGCAAGGGCATTCAGGCCTTCCAGCAGCGTGAGCTGGTCGCCCTCGCTTTTGCAGGCGACAATGTTGTGCAGGTACATGTCCCCCAGAATGATGAACCCATCCTAACGTTACGTATGCATGGCTAGGCCTTTGAAGAAACAAAACGGCAAGAATCGGAAGCCGATGCGCCCCGCGAGGTGGACACGACCCTCCCCGGCTGGGTACGCTCTCCTCCCCCTTTCACGCTTTGAAGCACCTCACCCAACGTTTCCTCACAGGGGGCCTGGGGCGGCGCGGGGACCAAAAAACTTCCCCCCAAACCACACTTGATCAAATCTGTACCAGGGATTGCTCCCGCTGCCCGCGCAGACCACGCCAAGCCTCACCTGATTATCTCCGAGAAGCGCGACAAGAAGGCGGCAAAGTACCTCGTGCGCGAGCTGCCGCATCCGTACACGAGCCACGCACAGTTTGAGCGGCGGATGGAGACGCCGCTTGGGAGCGAGTGGAACACACGCGTTGGGTTCCAGCGTGGGACCCTGCCTCGAGTGGTCAAAAAGGTGCGTCGACATTTGTGTTGCGGACCACGCGTCCTTTCGTACGTGTCAGGGGGAGGAAGGGATCGGGTGCATTGCCCAACTGATTGGCTTGCCCCACTTCCATTCTCCATTATTCGCACCACGTTGCCTCTTTACTCTATCGCTGACCGATATCCCGTTTTCTAGATGGGTACTGTGATCGATCCGTTGGAAAAGTTGTTTTAGACCTGATCGGACACAACCTGGAAATGAGATATATATCCGACTTGGTGGATACGCTCATATATGTCGACGCCACACATGACGTACATTGATAATAATCAAAGACTATCACACTGCCTGTACAAAGAGTGCCCAGACTTGATGGGGCCGTCTCAAACAGATCATATCACCCGGTGGAAAGACGGGCGTACATGAAAAGCGATGAGCTTATAAAAAACTCTCGGTGATTAAAACTCGATACATACGATAGGAACGATACACTCTACAAACAATCACACAAGCTGTGGATGCCCATAGGGAAACAAGGAAAGATGAGAACACGGAAGGAAAGACGGAAACACAGGTTGGCGGGCAGCACGACGATACCGGGCCGATCAACCGATAGAAACGCGCTCTCGGGCGCAACTGCGTCTTGCAACTGAATCTTCCTCCCCAGCCGTCGCAGCACTCTTGGGCCTTCGTTTGACGAGGCGGCGGGATTCCCGAGTTTGTCGCGGAGTCGACGTTGACATCGGTCCGACAAGCCAGGCAGACGCACTCGTCGGTCGAGAACGTACGAGCTTGCCACCTCTCCTCCGACGGCTCATTTCCGGCTCTGCCCTCATATCCGTCGTCGTCGTCGCCATTGCCTTGAATAATCGTCCTGGAACGGCGGTGGCGCCGACCCTTGGCGCAGGCACTCGATAAACACGTCCTCCTCCACCTGTATCACGTTCTGATCCCGGTCTCAGTTTCGGTTCTTGTTTTGATTCTGATTCTGATCGTGGACTTGCGCCGAGGATGCGATCGCGCCACGTAGACAGCGTCTTGTATACCCTCCCGCGACAGACCTGGCCGACCTTATCCCAGACTCGCCGACGATGCCCGCTCGGTTCCCGGTCCCGATCAGCCGATACACTGCAGCGACGCCGTTCCTGTCCAGGTACTGCGGCCGGATCATCCCCCGAGCACTTGTCTTCACCAACCTTGTCCAGAAGGGTCCTTGGCGACACGCGATTCCCCTGCAGATAAGCATTATCGACACTCCAACGACCGGGGACCATAGACGGCGCTCGATCGGTACCACAAGGCGGCGTTCCTCCCAAAGAATGAAAAGGTGATGAGGCCCTGGTATTCAGGATTGACCTGCGCACATGATTCTCGAGAGGCGTCGCTGATTGCGGCTGACAGCTCGGGGCCAGTTGCCGGTCAAAGTCGGTTCCCGAACAAGGTTGTGGAATGCACGAAGGTTGTGTGGAAGAAGCCGGCCTCGATCGGGCCATGACGCGATTTAAATTGGGCTTAATGCCGCTAGACTTGTCTGGGGATGGACCCTCGACCCGAAAGGATGGTAGATCGAACCTTGAACTTGGGTTCGCATTGTCCTTTCCCTCTGACTGTCTTGCAAGGGATGTGCTGTTGGGCGCAAGGTCAAATGGCAATGTTACTAAAACGAAACAAACGCGGAAAAAAAGGATATTGACATGCGCTCTGGTACACGATTTCCAGCAACCTGTTAAGAATTGATATGATATGAAAGCACGGGGCGGTGGCAACACAGGATAAGCGCTGTTTACCTCGGTATCAAATCCCAATGTGGAACATGATTGCGACAGACTGAGCGTATCCAGGGCGTCAAAGTAAACAGTGCTAACTGATTCCGAACATTCAGAGAACGCATCGGAACAGACGGGTTTACCGCGAAAACAATCAGCCTGCAGGCAACATCCGTCATGGTTACCTCTTATCAAAGACAAGAATTCGCGCACAGACGGGGTCAAAGTGTGTGCGCGATGATCAGCATCGCATACAATCAGTAGGTCTGGGTCGTCCAAAGACCTAGCGCATTCGGAAACCTGTTGAATAAATGGATCAGCGTTCATCTAGAAAATCCCACTAGATATGCTAAACATAACTCTTCTGTCACGCGTCCAAGACGACCACAAGGAGATGAGGTTGCTCGAAACGACGTCCCCGGTTTTATCGATCGCTTGGAGTAGCCAGGGTCTATGAGCAAAAGCCAGGTAGCGATTAGAGTGGAAAACACACATCACATTCCCTCCAGGACGTGGGCGATGGAACTTGGAGATAGCGGCGACTGGGGTCCGAGCCAGGTGTTACGATCGGCATCGAACGGTTAAGGGCCGGGGTGGGACTGTCGTCGAAGCCTGGAAACGAGCGCGTCTGTGTGGCGTGGTGTGAGCTAGAACGCTTCGAGTGCGATAAAGGACCCTTTCAACCTTGGGCGTCTTGCGCCTGGTTCCAACCCGCCCCGATTGCATTTCCCCATGCTCGTTCGGTGTGGACACTGGGGAGAAAGGGGCATACCCGGGGGTACCAGCGAGCGCTGCATAGAAACCTGTCACCAGAAAGTCAGCCCATCGTTGGGTACACAGCCAGTCCTGAGTAGAACTGGCACACGAATACGAATGGTAAGCGCACTGTGCTCGTGAGGAAACTTGAACAAGGGATCTGGTGGGGACGTCGGGACGTCGAACGACTATCCAAGGATGAGTGGGATCGCCGTCTCTCGATGAGAGGTCTACTCGCCGGTTTTGGTTTGACGATGAGCTCGAGTGCGCGTCTCACCTTGCGCACCGTCATCGATGTTCGACGCACAGATCAACCCAACGTATTTCACCGACACCCTCATACATTCAGCATTCCAAACTTACGAAAAGGAATGAAATAAAAAGAAATGTCTGTCCCAGAACTACGAGCTCGGCAGATCCAAATCCCACCGACCTCTACTCTATAGAGACAAAAAATGACCACGTCCACCCGTGCACCTGCTCAGCATCAAGACGATACCGCGCAGCGGGCGACGCGGTCCAGTTGCTATTCCACAAACGTAACGAGCCCTTTGCGTATGAATTTCTCCGAGACAAGGGCCCTGACTAGTTGGTGGGTGCCACATCACGCGAGGACATCCAGCTTCTCTTCAGATGTTGTAGGAGACGACTTTGATGAACTTCGAGGCGAACGAGAAAAAAATTGTTTGGTGTCGGGTTGTATAGCCGATGACTAATCCGTTCCCGTGCACCTCCGCAGCGCATACTGGATAAGGAAGGTATCGTCGTTCACTGTAGTACAATTTAGTCATGACACGGATACCTTCATAGGGCTGATTGGATGCCATCCGAATCGGCATCAACGATGGATACGCGATGACAGTATTAACACCCCACGTAATCCTTATTCAATTAAAAAACGGAAGAGCCAACGGAAGCCAACGGAAGCAGGGTCTCCCGTGTCAAACGATACACACGAGCCCGTCCACGCACACATGCCCATGCGGTACGCCAAACACGATCCACGATCCCATCCCCACTGGCACCACTACCCCCGCAAACCGCCCCCTCTCAACGAAAACACCCACACGGGTCGCCGTCATCGGTACCCCCAAGTACTGTGGCGATCTTACTCATCGCCCCCACCCCGGAACGCGCTTGTACATCCAATGTTCATCCAAGGTCAGATGTCCCCCGCGGAGACCGCGTCTTTGATGCTCCCCGCAACATCCCCACAGCTCCTAAGCACATCCGCAGAGAACCCCCGTCGAAGCCAAACAGGCGGCACACCGTTCTTTCCCCGCACACCGACTTGCAAGCTCCAGCCTCGCAGGCCTCTGTTTCCCCCCATCTCTTTGCCATGAGCTAATCCGCACATCAAATAAATACGTTTGCACCGTCTGGCATACCTATTTCGAGACGGAGAGGTGACGTCGATATCAATACCGTTGGACTCGCACACCGCTGGCAATCGTACGCGCAAGCCTCGCATTCATGGACTGCCCCAGGATATGGGTATCATCAGCCAAATCAGACGCACAAGCAAAAACCCAAATCGATCCAACCCTCATCGTCATCTCGTTCATACATGCGGACCACCGCCCTGCTCCCCTCGCTAAGTCACTCCGCGGAGCCCCCCACTCCCAGTTCAACGAGTGATGGTCTTACAAAATGAATTCATGAACTATGCATGGAAACGAGCGGAGATGAAGGCGTCTGGACCTCGTCGTAAACACAGGGTCCAGTACAACGAGGACCCACACATTCTCGCATCGCACACCATCCGTTCCACCGATCCGTTCACCTCTTTGCACTCGGGAAAACTCGAATGCGTTCGCCGGAGGGGGAACAAAAGGGGAAAGAACGAGGTGAAATCAGAT
>JBBPOH010000143.1:0-19785 GCA_038091335.1 Phylloporus arenicola | reverse complement strand
CTACAGATCCATGCGTCATAAATGCGATGCGCCGTGCAAATTAAACGATAGACCTCACCTTGGAACGTGCTCCAGGGACTGATACGAACACCGACGCGTTCTGGACCGACGGCCGCCACAACCTCCCTCGCGAATTGTGTCCGACCCTCTTCGTCTCCACCTCATCTGTCCGTGCACGTTTTGAATGTCGTTTGGAGGAACTGATCGACGAGGTAACCGTTTGCACCATGTATCTCTAGGCTACGCCGTCAAATCCGGCACCGTGCACAGCGTTGCACGTTCTAACCACCCGCATCAAGGTGGCTTCTGTGACGAGCAGGCTTCCCGGGGTGGAAGCACGTTGAGCGTAGTACTAGTAGGATGCCTGCTGGTGGGAAGCATATGCTCAAAAGCGGGTCAACGGGGCGAGCAAGACGCGGTGTTGGAGCGACCTTGATAGGCCTGAAGAGTGCGGCAGTCTGGTGTGAAGAATTAGGGTGTTTTATGCTGGAGTTGGCTGGCCCATTTTCTAGTCTGTAGGTTGAGCCTTGCAGGAAGTAAAGTGCTCGTCAATCTTCTCAAGACTGCCTTCTCAGACCCAAACATGTCTCAAAGGGCGTTTTGCAATCAAGGAAAGTTCGAGTTCATCACCACCAACGGCAGAAACCTACGAGTCCAGTGGGCAGAGAGCAAAGTATCCTCTCTTTGCACATTTTGACCGTTTTATCAGCCGAAAAACAAGCCAAGGGACACTGAAAGAAGAGAGGCTACCACTGCAAAAGACCAAAGATCCACCGGCTATCTGCACAGTCGTCGTCTCTGGTTTGCCTTCATCGATCAACCAAAAGACGTCATGGAGAAACTCCGCAAGTTCGACGGTGCAGACAACGTCGAGTGGCCAGTAAAGACATCTGCAGGCGAGGAATCGTCAACAGGCAAGCCTCAGCTTCCCTGCCATCTTTCCAGACCTTCACACCCCGCGTTCACCTCATGTATTGTTCTCCTCATCTAGCCTCGCCCAACACGCCGTCGATAACTCCATGCCCGGGCAGCCTCCTTTCCGTCACTCTCAAAAAGCGCCTTGACACCATCAAAAGTATATCCTCTTCATTCACGTGTCAATTGAGTCTGCAGAAACATCCCCAGCCGAGCTAGTTGCCTCATCGTTCGTAACCTTCCCTTTCACCGAACAAGATCTACGTGCCACCTTTCTCCTGTACGGGCCCATTCACTCCATCCACATCCCATCAGTAGATGATGACAAGGCAGAGACGAGTTCAAAAACAGCGCGCTCTAATGGGTTTGCTTTCGTCTGGATAGTGAGCGCAAAGGATGCGGAATCCGCCCTCGAAAAGTGCAACAATGTCAAAGTCGTAGCTGGGATGGCGGACGGCATCGTGTCCGATAAGCAAAAACGAAAGAAACAGCGTCGCGAGGAAAAGAGACACCAAGACAACAAACCTGAGGATGCGGAGGAGCCTGGAGACGTCGGAAGTGGGGGCAAGGGACGGGTAATTGCGGTGGACTGGACACTTAGCAAGAAGAGATGGGAAAAGGAAACAGAAAAGCTTGTGGAAGCCGTGCATCGAGGTGACCCGGAAATGGATGACGCAGAGAGTCAAGCGAGTGCCAATGGATCTGACAGCGAACATGAACAGCTAGGCTTCCATGAAGAGAGTCCAAGAGACGAAAAGGAGGAGCTTGATGACGACAGCGATGACATGGATGAGTCTGCCAGCGACGACATTCACCCAAAAGCCCCAATTACCCCATATCGATACAGGAAACACGCTTTTCATCCGCAATGTCCCGTTCACTGCTATGGAGGACGAGATACGAACCTTGTATGATCTCCCTTTCCTGTGTGTCTGGCACAACTCATTCATTCACGATGCAGATTCCGGGCATTTGGCCCATTACGATATGTTCGCCTTACGATTGATCCTGAGACTGAACGTCCAAAGGGAACCGGATTCGCGTGCTTTTGGAACAAGGAAGACGCGGACGGGGCTATCCAGCAAAGCAATTTTTTTTGGGAGTAGACCATGGGCACCCAGACCCAAGTAAGCACGCATCCCGTAGAATTGAATGATGTGGTGAACACCCTGCAGCTTCCCAGAAACCCATTTCCCCTCCCTTCTCTCCTCACACCTGACCCATCGGTTGGCATAGCTAAAAATCTAGTCCTACATGGTCGGACCCTTGACGTCGTCCGCGCGGTTACACGCGAACAAGCCGCAAAAATCAAAGAGGACAGCGAAAAGAGTCGCGAAAAGGCCGACAAACGGAATCTCTCCCTGCTACGGGAAGGTGGTACGTTGTCCCTGCGCGTTTCCGGCCTAGACATTGCCCTCCATCAGACAAGGCACCGGCTGTCTTTGCCAGATACCAAAACACGAGTCGTCGGCCCTTCTTGCATATGAAACGATTAGCAGTAACTGCTCCTTCATTTTTAACTTGTCTTTGGAACCAAGGCCGTTGAGCTTCTTAACCAGACGCGAGCCAGCGAGCCAGTTCAATCGTCGACAGGAAAATCAGAGGACCTCGCAATCTACGCCTGGGGAGACGAGCTACGACGGCCTTGGCGATGCCCTCCAGGAGGGCGCCGGTGAATTGAATGACGAGACTTTTGGTGGCGTTGTAGGTCAATCTACAGTCAACTCCCTCCTAACACATACCTGTCTGGAGAGGGGAAAAGCTATGGGTTATTGGGTATTCAAGAGGCAACTATGAGCCACAAAGCATCTTGGAATATGGCAAAAGCTATGGGTTATGAGGGAGTATGTGTTATACCTGGTATGCGTTAGGAGGGAGTTGATTGTATAACTCTGCCACTTATTAGCAACATTGTTCACAGGCAAAGACTTTGATTTCTCACCTCAAACCCTCAGCTATAATAGCTGCTTGCCAGCAGATCTCACTGTTGACAAGGAAGTGGTACCACCTCACATCCCACTAATACTGGAAACGGCCGCGTTGGATACAATGGTGACCGAATTGCGCTCATCCCTACTCCCGCCATGACTCTATATGATCAGCTTTCCTTCCTGGCATTGTCTTTCACCTCACGGAACTCATTCTCGTATCAGGTCCAAATCTCGAGACACACCTCCATGTATATCATGCAACAACGTCCATGTTCAGGGATATAGAGATCGAGACAACGGACGATATAACCGGGATGAATGTTCTCTACCTCGTTCATCCGTGGATCTGCCTGCTGCTTGTCCAAGAATGTTCAGACTAGGAGACGACACACGACCGTATAACACAAGCGCTCCGATTGGCTGCTCGTCTGCGACAGCTGTTTGGGGCATTGTTGTTCCAGCCCCTGTCGCGTGTCGAGTACCGGCGGATCGCAGCGGATAGTTGGATTATGGTGCAAGTCGGCGAGGATGTTCTGTCCACGGGCTTGATAGACAACGTTCGGACGCTTGAAGTTTAGTCGAATGGAAGTTCCGCGATGGGCTCATTCATATACGATGTTGATTTCTTGCTGAACTCGACTGCGAGACTCGTTCAGCCATCATTTGGAACACCCAAGGAGCCCTGGCTCGGCCACGCGACTACAGGCTATCAGGTACATTGGCGTCAGAGTACTTGAAAAGATGTCGCAAAGGCATGCAGCGGCTGGCTGGACTACCAGGTTAAATACACAGGACAGTACTACAATTACTCATGGAAATAGATCGCTACATTGTGAATAAGCCAACTATCGATTGTCATGTAGTAAGTGAGGATAATACATCAATTCTTTACATCTATCTCTCTAACAGTGCCATCTGCGAATGGCCAATCACTGTATCCAAGTGGTGTCAGGTTTCCAGGTAGATAGAACTTTGACCGGTCTGGGCGCGTCAGAGGCAGGTTCTTTTGTAGCCGCAATGGAAGATCAGGCTAGTAGTCGTGTCAGTAAATCAGCAGAACGATGAAGTAAAGAATAATCACATTCGGTATGAAGAGCCGTCCAAAGGCGATGAGACCTCCCTTGTCCTCTGCAGTGCGCAAGGCTGTCTCGCGGGTATAACCACCGGCGGATATGAATGCTCTTTCGTGGCCACCTTTGCCACTGTTCCATATCTCTCGCAAAAAGTCGTTACTCTCGTCCCGATCTGAAGCTTCAGCCAAATCCCCGTCCAGGCGAGACTCGATGACGTGGAGATATGCTAGCTTGGGATGCTTGTCGCGAAGCGCCAAAACAAGGTAGGCAAACGTTGGCTGCGGGTCTGGCATACCCATGTCTGCGAATCCATGCATCATAAGTGCGCCGCGCCGTGCAGATTCAACTGATAGACCTCACCTTGGAGGAGGCTCCACGGACTGATACGGATACCGACACGTTCTGGACCGACGGCCGCCACAATAGCGTCGACGACCTCCCTCGCGAATCGCGTCCGACCCTCTTCATCTCCACCCCATCTGTCCGTGCGCGTGTTGGACGTTGTTTGGAGGAACTGGTCGACAAGGTACCCGTTTGCGCCATGTATCTCTACGCCGTCGAATCCAGCACCGTGCACGGCGTTGCGCGCTGCGCTCGCGTACGCAGTGATGTACGCCTGGATCTCAGCCTCAGTCAACGCCCGGGGTGCGCTTGGCTTGCCAGTCAATGCGATAGGGGACGCAGAGACGTAGGGTGAAGGCGGATCTTGCTTCTCCAGGACACTTGGGTCAGCGGCACGGCCGAGTGCCCAAAGCTGGAGAAAGATGTACGATCCTTTGGCGTGGACGGCCTCCGTGACCTACACGCGTGTTCAGCTCGGTTTCGACTGAATAAACAGACGGGTACGAACCTTCCTCCAGGCTTGGATCTGTGCGTCAGTGTGGATGCCTGGGACGTGTTCATATCCGCCTGCTTCATGGGAAATTAAAGTGGCTTCTGTGATGAGCAGGCTTCCCGGGGTGGAAGCACGTTGAGCGTAGTAGGATGCCTGCTGGGGTCCGGGTACATGGGAAGCGTACGCCCGGTAACGGGTCAACGGGGCGAGCACGACGCGGTGCTGGAGGGTAAGGCGCCCGACCTTGGTAGGCCTGAAGAGTGCGGCAGTCTGTGGTGTAACGCCCATTGTGCGGTGCCAAGTAGTAGTGAAAATTCAGGGAAGAGTAGATGCTGGAGTCAGGCGCATGCTGGCCCATTTTATAGTCTCTAGAAGAACTGCGTGGTCAGCAGGACGAGCTGGTGATTTGTAACTTGCTTCCGCCGGAGAATTGGTCATCTTCAGCAATCGCATCAATGACGTCATAAGATTTCAGAGAAACGAAATGGTTGACACGAGCCTCCAGAGATGTTGTTAATGAGACTCGAACCCTCTCAGAGGCTGCGAAATTCTACAAAGTAAGGAATTTTCCCAGTCCTTGAGTAACTCCTAACGTTGCATTACAGATTGGCCATTCAGATTCAAAATATACGGGAGGAACAAGTACGGGCGACTTCTGAATGAGGACGAAGAAGACGCCATAATCAAACGGATTGTTCAGACCGGAGCCTCGCGTTTCAGCATTTCCGTTGCATCCTCGTGACTTGTGTAACCGCGTGTTTTTCGTCACCAAAAGCTTCCTTCAAGGAGCTGGCCTTGGCGATTCCTCAAACGTCACAACATAACCTTGGAGGGTAAGAAAGCATTCTGGTAGCTGCTTTCGATTTCGGGCGCAAATCGAGACATCCAGCACCTATCCGGGACGACAACGGAGACCACCCCTTCCTCGTCATCCAACTGTTCACTTGCTTCAAACACAATCCTTTCTGTAACATGATGCACCATACCGTACACGCTACACATGTCACATATCGGAGCAATCGTTGATATACGTACATTTCAAAATTCAATGGTATTCAGCAAAGTCACTTGGTCCTCTAACCTCCGTCCGTGATCGTCGCAGTGAATGCGCGTCTATGGCCAGTCGGCGTGCGATATTTGCCACTACACTGCCTGTTGCTTACTGTCGTGGGTGTGAATTTTTGCACGCTGCTCACGATCTGATCAATTTCCTTCTCCAACGACTTCCCACCATGTCTACCTCCACCTGGGGTAACCCAAATGCCACCAAGCGTGTCCTCTTGATTCATGGCCTCGCAGGCTCGTCCCAAGCTTGGCATCGTGTCGGGGTAGAGTTTGCATCTCAAGGTACTGAGTTTCACATTGGATTGACTACAGACACTGACCTAATACACCACAGATTATCATGTTATCGCACCTGATTTGCTCGGTCATGGGAATGCTAGACGTGGCTCTGATTATTCCATCCGTGCGATGGCAGATGAGCTCCAGCCATTCTTCACAGTTGACAAAGGCGGTGATCACCCGTACGATATCGTCGTCGGACACTCGCTTGGAGGTGTCGTAGCCTGTGCCCTGTTTCCCCTTCTCAAGTCTACCCGATCAGTCCGTGTCGTTCTCGTCGATCCTCCTCTCGAAGCAGGCTCAGAGCGAATTGCCTCCACAAAAGCATTTGCGCATTCCTTGCTCGAGAACCCGAAAGCGCTGGAAGAGAAAAACCCCCTCCTCACAAAGGAAGAATCCATCTTTTGGCGGTTGAGCGCACGTCTGTGTGATGTCAGCACTGCAGACGCTATTCTTGATGTACGCTCTTCGTCCTTTTGACTGGGGTGTGGTCATGAACTCATGAGGTTCGTTCAGCAAAACATCCCTTGGTCATTTTCGCACCTGCTTTCGACGACCCCAGACAATGTCAAGGTGACCGCACTAGCGGCTGACCCATCTAAAGAGCCATGGTTGAAAGAGGAGGATTTGAAGGCATACCCACACATAACGTTAAAGACCATCTGGGGTGCCTCTCATCTCATAAACATCGAGGCCCCCCAGGCTATCATCGAGGCTGCGCTGGAAGGAACTGAGCCACAGAATTAGTAGCGTTGTACATCCAGCGAGCCCCAAATGACATAGCCTCACCCCACTTATGTACTATCATGCGTCTAGCGAGTTGCTTCTTGACACAAATTAGCCCTTTCGACAGTTGCACAGTAAGTTACTTTCCTGGGTCGGTGGAGTCGAATAACAGCGAGAATGCGGGTCTCGGGTCTGGTGGTTGGCGTGGAAAACTGTACACACAGCTCGTGCAGATAAGTAAGTACGAGTCGTACTATGAGCGAATTGTCGAATTTGGAGTGTCTGAGTCCATTCGGACGAAGGTCAACGACACCACTGACTCAGACTATAATATATACAAGTAGGAGGTGGGCCGGAATTTTTGCATTTTACGCTCGGTCGAATTGACTTGGGGAAAGAAGAGGAGAGCCCCAAGTTGTGGCAAGCCGAAGCGAAAAAAAATGAATTGTTGCTACTGTTTACGGGCGGGGTATTGGAATTCGGAAATGGCAGCACACAGGGATAGTTGGTCGTGCGGGTGATATTGGGAGGATGAATTTTACTAGAATGGATTTCATGCAAGTGACAGAAAGGATGGATATTCAAGTGGTTGTTACGTTTGGAAACATCAACAGATGACAAAGGCAACAGCCTTATATACAGTACGAAGCAACATAAGTAACAAACGAGTCGTTAGGACTCTGAACATCATGATGGCGGCTCAGGTATAGCCGGAACACCTCGAACGACAAACATAATTCGACGTCTCCAGTGGGAAGTGGCATAAATGAGCGTTTCGATGGCGTCCTCCTCATGGTCCACCACTCGAGAGCGTAGCTTCCAGCGGCTCATTTTGCGGCGAACGTCATCGAATCGGGCGACGACGTCATCCATCGTAGGTCGTTTGGAGGGGTCTGGCTGAATCATATCAGCTACAAGAGGGCGCATGAAGTCAAATCCCTTCTTCGTCTGTTGATTGTTCAGCGTTGAACGGATGACGATAGGATACAGACGTGACTAGCCTGGATGAAATCCTGCATGATGGCGTTCCCGATATAGAAGACGTCAGTGGGAAACGGATTACGGGGTTGGTTTGAATTTTGAAATTCTGGCACTTCCTTGTCTCCGCCCCAGATCGGTACTTCTTGGGGGTTAGGATCAGATGCATCATACTTGCGGGAAATCCCAAAATCGATGAAGTAATATTTGGGAGGCCGTTTGGTGCGCGTAAGATACGCTGCCCGACCACTGAAATCCCTCTTCATGTGAGTTTCCATCGGGTGGAAGGATTCTGGATACATTGAACTTGGATCGAGCATTAGGTTCTTACTCATACAGTCCCTAACATTCGGTTAGCAAAGATCTCCGAGGGGCATTTCCGTTTCGGCGCACCGATGAGCGACATGGTGTTTGTGCATGAAGCGCAATCCCTTCAAACGGTAGTCAGGCAGTGTAGGTTACTATCAGTTTTCACCCACCTCGAACAGCTGCCGAAAGCATTCCACTACTTCGCCAAATGTGTCAAACGGTGGATCAGTGTAATCGCGGAGCAATGGCATGACAATAATGACAGTGTCATTATCATCCAATGCAAGAATCTCGTAGAAAGGGACACAATGGTTCTCTGGATGCGGAGCCAAGTTCTTGGACGAAAGGTACAATCCGATATCAACCTCATAAGGGTGCACCGATTTCTTCACCCGTTTCAAGGTGACATATTTACCATCTGCGAGACGTGTAGCATCTATTACATGTCCTATCTTGGGATTCACGAGGAGTCAGGATAAAATCATACCACCGAAATTTGAATTACCTCCAGATTCCGCGAGTCTTCATGCTCAAACCATGATTGACCAGATGTTTTCCAGGAAGGGACCCAAGTAGGAGTATAACGCGCGCGAAGAACATAGCCTCGATGCTTCAACCAGTCAAATCGGTTGGTCCACCAGGCTTCTTCCTCGTCCCGCGTTTCAGGAGGAAGGTGTTGAGTTGTTCCGAAAACAGTGAGCTCCTTCTGAAGTCGGTGCGCCTTCTGCCTCGCTGCTTCTTCCTGTTCTGGTTTCCGTTTTCCTGTTGGCATGAACGCTGAACACACGCTCGAGGTGAACGTAATGATGTATTGCTGCATAGAGTAAGCTTTGATAAACATGAACAAACCTGGACACACTTCGTTATCGCCGCCCTCGCGGACTCCAAGTGAGCGAACATTCCCAGCGGACAACGTTCGTTCTAAACTGCACGCTAGCACTGATCTGACTGTGCCAAACAAAGTTCATTTCCATGCTCAGCAATACTTGAAACAACTGCTTGCTGAATAAATGTGAACCCTTGTGCGAACGTGTTGAAACTGCTTTTGGCAAACTTTGTCTGCTGGGCCAAAGGTATATAACTCTAGTGGAACTTTCCACAACCGGTCGATTCCTACCTCGCCCTCACACCCAGTCTGTGGGTTATGAGCTCACCACTCCCCCACAATATTGTTGTTGTCCCTCTCAACCTCGGTGAAGCCTCCCGCTTCAACCGAGCAATCTTCCCATTATCATATCATAAAAGAAATAGCCTTAGTCGCGGTGATCTCTATCTAGACGCGACTCTCGACGAAATGCTTAAGATCATCAATATCGGTGCTAACCCTGAACAATGCACGAAGATCGTCACTACGATGAAAACTAATTATGATCGGCATGTCTTGTGAAATTTCATAATATAACAGCGCCTCAGGTTTTCTTAGATTAATACGGAAGAAGAAGGAGCTCGAGGAACGTCCAAAAACCAGGAATCCTTTCAAGGCCTTTGCAAATTATCGCGCAGCTCGGATGTTCCTTGCTGCGAGTAAATCTCTCTACGTTACGACAAGGGTAATAATGATCGTTATCGATGGTAATCCCTGCGATGTAAACGATTTCCTCACAGAAACGATCCGAGGAGGTGATGAGGACGATAGGAAGAGGTTTGCTATCTATTCCAGGAGAAGGCGAAGAACCAGTTAACAGTATGTCTTCTGTGTCACAACGCTTGTGAACTCCGTAATATCCCCTATTGTGCAGGCGATTCATCTGATACCCCGCAGAGCCGATCTGAAGAGGTAATGAGGACTATAGGAAGAGGTTTGCTATCAGTCCCGGTAGAAGATATGGAATCGGTCAACAGTATGTTTCCATGTCGTAGTGACACTTACGGACTAATTTCTCCTATTTCCCAGGCGAACCACCTCCCGGTACGAACATAACAGCCATAGCAGTCAGGCTGGATCGCCCCTTGGATGACACTACAAGGCAACAATTATTAGATGCAGCCAGCACTATTGTTTCTTATTCTGGCCCATACGAAGATGATCAATCAATTTCTGGTGAGGATTTGGGAAGAGTCTCGTAATGATACTTACAGTCTATGTTTTAGAAGCAAGCACCTTTCATAGCGATGCGTATTTCCTTGCCTCTGAGTCGTTGTCGTCCCTTGTCAGTGGGACCACGGAAGAGTCAGAGGACACCCCCGACACCACTAACATACCCACTCCTTCATCGCCAACAGTCGTGAATAATAATTACAACTACACTTTTTATGGTTCTGTGTACTCGCCGAATTCAAATATCCATGGACCAACAGTTCAGGTGGGAGGGTCGCAAAACAGTGGCGGTTAGTCTGATTTCTTTGCTACCCTTACGTTACGCCACTGACGCATTTTCAGCTTTAACTCACACTGTCGCACCGCCTAATTGACCCCAAACTCGCCTTGAAGCATATTTCGCGCATAGCTCATATATTTGTACTTCCTATCAGTTTGTTGTATCTTCCTTGTACTGTGACAAAGCTACTCGGGTCCTTGACGTACCAGGTTATTTCTAATGACAGTTGTGTTCCACCGTTTCATAACCAAGGATCATATGTCCTCGTGCAGAGCACCACTTGGCAGTATGTGCACTTGGCATTTCATCCGCGATAAGTAGCCAAGCTTCAAGTACAGTACCGAATTGGTGTCTCCGTGAACGAGATCTAGATATCTTGCCAGTGGCGTATGTGTAACCGGGTGGAGTGCTTCTGTCTCAGAATGCATCGCCTTCGATGCGTGCCTTGTTAGGCATATGGTCCGTTACACGATAAAGTAACCATTGGTGCCTTTTCTGAGGCAACGAGTGGAGTGGATGAGACATAGGTTCTACAAAGACCCAGTGAGATATACAGTAGATACGGTACAACATCATGCAGAAGGGTTTGAGAGCGCCATTTCTCTAGAGTATCTGGACCGCCAGCGAGTGACCAAAGAACCATAACAGTGTCGATCAGGTTTACCCTGATGGAGACGATGACTTGACTTGTCGGTACAATGGATGTGATGGCGGTCACCGATTGTTCAAGCCGATCAATGAATGTGGATCATCATCCAGTCTCCAAGAAATACGACCACGCTGATATCGGAGGTTCGAGCTTCACCACAAACTTATAAAGGCGAGGAGATCGTTAGTCGAGAGCCGCGAAGCAAAAGACGAATCTACAGACCCCCAGCTTCATCCAACCTTCCGTTTTCTCCATCGCTTTCTGGAAAAATGATTGAGACCGGAAGGACACAGAGTACGACGACTAGGATATATCCTCAGATCACGACACTCTGGGAGGCACAAATCCTATGTTGTCAGGTGAGCAAAGCGTCCGGGCTGACGTCGCCTACCCAGGTTTCTGTCAATCACGGAGCATAAAGCATGACGGGGAAACCATGTGCGCCTAGAAGCATTGAGCTCGACGAGTACCCATAGTCTTGAAAATAGAGTCTATAGGTAGAAACGCTTAGAACATATCGCTGGTAATCGATCCGCCCTCGAAAGCCGACTCACTGTATGATATACCCGACATCCGAGTCGTGTTGTGGAACCTGAGAGAGACTCTATGGAGACTGAGTGTGGCCCGATAGCAACCTGAAAAATGAGGTAGGTAAATTGCGGAGGGAGAAAGCGACTCGTACGATGCAGAGGGCGTGTGCCAGCCCACGATTCCAGTGGCCCAAGGCCCACAGGGAACGATGGTGGGAGGAGGGACGGTGCTAGGAAATGAGGTGGGGGAAGGGGGTGAAGCGACAGAGGCTGTCGAGCTAAACGTGGCGGTCTTGGGTGATGCAACTTGGCGGCACGATGTTTAGACAACTAATAGCAAGTTATCCCCCTCAATTGATCGGACAAGTAACATTGGCGTGGTGAATGTCAGCGGGATGAATTCGGTGAGAGAAGAATCGATCGATTTTCGAACCGTTTCGTGTGAACAAAAAAAAGGCAACCAAACGAGATGGCTTTTCTGCAAAAATATACCTCCAACCGGAGCAAATATTATCAGATTCTGGGGGTAATACAATAGAGAAAATGCCATGAGGAAGGAAACTAAGATTTAAGTAATGTGTTTTGCTGTTGTAGAAGAGGAGTTGGGCACTCTCGAGCAGTATCGGTGGATACCAGCTCTCCGTCGGAGCCACTGTTGTTGTTGGCCAATCTGGGGGCATTCGAACCCGTGTTGTTGACGCTGCTGGAAGCGGGGCCCGGGTTGGACTGGAGGACCACCGGGCGGAGCAGAGATGAGTCCTCGAATAAAAGATGGGAGCGTATTGGGCTCGAAGTACTCTTCTGTCGGTCCAAGCTAGCTATAAGATAAGTTTCTTACTATTCAAAGCCGATTTACCCACCTGAAATGCTATGTCTCGGAGACTCTCCGTTCCTCAGAGTTCTCAACGGTTTTCTTCCAGACTTTCGCATAAGCGGCGAACTTGTCCTGAGAATAGTCCACCCATTCGCCTGCGGTGATCCAGATCTTGCAGGGGGACTAATGGAATCTTTGAACCAACCTAGGGTGAGGTCGCACAACCTCACGATCCTTCTGACAAGTTTGATCTAAGTATGCCCAAATACAACTCCGCGACCACTCGGTACATCGGTCCGCACTATGGGTCCCTATTTACATGTATTTGCAAAACCACGCTTACGAAAACAGGCAGGCCAAACTTTGAACTACCATTACGGCAATTATTCAAGGTTGGTTGTTGTACCATTTCTCTCTCGGTTGACATTCCGCAGGCCTCTTCTCAATTGACGCACTTCGCACGTTGAACAACTAAACAGGTAACGAAAAAGTGAAAATTTTCTTCCCGTAAATGAAACGTTGTCATCGGTAAAGCAAGGTATGTGATATCTCTTGCGAAAATATCCATCAAGTGGCATGGCTGCCATGCGTCATCTGCTCATGACATGCCATGGACAGCAGCAACGTTCTACCGGGGATCTATCCTGCGAGAACCGGATGCTTAACGTCGGCCCACTGAGAGGTGTTAATGGTCGGATCTGAACCCTCTCAGAGGCTGCGAGAGTCCAGAATGTAAGAAAGTCACCCGGACCTTGAGTAACCTAACGCTGTATTACAGATTGCCCGCTCCACGCTCAAACACCGATCCAGGCCTGCTCTAGTAGCCGCATTTCGGGCACAAATCGAGACACATACATACACGACACGACACGTTTCTTAGGACACTACGTGGCATATCCCAATCAAGGTCCCACAAAATGGTGGTACCGCCTGCATTCTCAGCTTCAAGGCCGGGACTCTCCTTATCTGGTTCGTCGATACGATCATTGCGGCATCAATGGACCAATATCTCCGCATCATTGTCAAGGATGCACGTGGGCCGCACTGAGGAATGGTGTTTGGCTACTAAACTTGACAGAATAGAAACATGTACTGCATCGCCGATGTGGAACTGGAAGGTCTGCCTCTGGGTAATCCACATATCGGACTGTTGCACATCCTCATCGCACAGTATTCCAGGTATATGCTTCGGCGACGGGTCTTGTTCTGGCACTGTTGGACTTGCAATAACTCGTTTTGACAGACCACAGCATTATCGCAGCAGTAAGCAATACAGACTACAGTGTTGCTTAGTCGGCGACCGCTGGAAACGTGCGCGGGATATATCTCACATCCGCATACAGGAGCCCGCATTCCCTAAGCGGTACGGCGACGACTATAAATTACGCAGACATGCCGTCGACTGGAGTAATTCATCATTGCACCCTTCTTCTCACTAGCACAAGCCATGTCTTCTACGCAGCAATCGCCCGCGCTCTTCAAGCCTATCAAGGTTGGGCGGATAACCCTCCAACACCGCGTCGTGCATTGCCCGATGACACGTTTCCGAGCGTATGCTTCCCATGTCCCCGGACCACAACAGGCATCCTACTACGCTCAACGTGCTTCCACCCCGGGGAGCTTGCTCATCTCGGAAGGGACTTTAATCTCCCATGATGCAGGAGGATATGAAAATGTCCCAGGCATCTATACTGACGCACAGATTCAAGGCTGGAAAGAGGTGGGCGCCTTTGTTTACCCATTCGAAACCCGTCTTACGAACGCGTGTAGGTCACGGATGCCGTCCACGCCAAGGGATCGTACATCGTTCTCCAGCTTTGGGCACTGGGCCGTGGCGCCGACCCAAGTGTCCTCGAGAAACAGGATCCGCCTTCGCCATACGTCTCTGCATCGCCTATCGCATTGCCTGGGACGCCAAGGGCACCCCAGGCATTGACCGAGGCCGAGATTCAACAGTACCTCGCCGCGTACGCAACCTCAGCGAGGAACGCCGTGCACGGTGCCGGGTTCGATGGTGTAGAGATACACGGCGCAAACGGCTACCTCGTAGATCAGTTTCTCCAGACCTGTTCCAACGCACGCACGGATAGATATGGTGGAGATGAAGAGGGCCGAACACGATTCGCGAGAGAGATCGTCGACGCCGTCGTGGATGCTGTCGGTCCGGATCGCGTTGGTATTCGTATCAGTCCCTGGAGCACTTACCAAGGTGAGAACCCTTTAGATGGTCTTTGATCCCGTGCTCATGGTTTCGTAGATATGAGGATGGCTGATCCACGCCCTACTTTTGCTTACCTCGCGACCGCGCTCCGTGATAAGCATCCCGAGCTGGCATATCTCTCTGTAGTCGAACCTCGCTTGGAAGTGGAGATGGGAGCGGACGAGGCCTCGATTGCGGGCCAAGACAATGACTTTTTGCGAGAGATATGGAACGGTGGTGAAGGCGGCCAACAAAGAATATTTATATCCGCTGGTGGCTATACACGCGAGACAGCATTGCACACCGCAGAGGACAAAGGAGGGCTTATCGCCTTCGGGAGGGTGTATATATCGAACGTGAGGGATTGTCTTTTACCTGTCGGCACACTCTTCTCATCCATCCACCAGCCTGATCTCCCTCTTCGGCTACAGAAGGATCAACCCTTGACGCCTTCAGACCAATCAAAGTTCTACCTACGGGGAAATCTGACACCATTTGGATATAACGATTGGCCGTTCGCAGATGGCTCTACAAAGATAGACGGAAATATCTGAGACGGTATGGAGTATGCATATTGATTTACTAATGGCCCGAGGTCGCGCCTATGTGCAATAATACAAATCTCATTGGCGAGATGGGTATATCATGCACAAAGAAATGGGCTAGCGTAGAAGAATGACAATCACTCAGAGAAATTTCAGTCTTTATGAAGCTGAGTGTCCGGTAAGTATATCCTTAAATAAATGAATCGCATTAAGTAACTGTTCCAATATATGTATTCTCACAACCTTGCCGGCTCTCCCATTGAATTACTGTCCATATGGAAAGAGCTGTGGGCAAGTCGGGTCTTGAACTGTCCCGTAGTATGTGACCAGGTTGGTCTTGATTGCGGCTTCAAGTTCTGCAGGCGGGTTGGGGTACAACCGAGCTGTCAAGTTCACTTGTTGTTGGTATGCGGAGCACCTCTTGAATCCAGGAGAAATCAGTACGAGCGACGACGGAGACGAAATCGACGAACGGTCCCGTAGACTTCTGGGGTAACTATATAGTTGTCGACACCCTCGTTATAGCCCGGAAGCACACCGACCAAGTCAAATATCTCGTTAAATATGACGCCCAGTTGATCAAAAGTATATGGAGCTTGGCGACGATAGAACCCCTCGGGAAATCTGTGGAAGTCGAAGAAACTTTTCGCATCGTCCAAAGTACCATTCAGTGTCGTGTTCGCCGTCTGGTTGTTAACAAAGAGAGCGAGTGGAAGTGTCGCTTCGGTAAAGGCAGTTGTGAAACGTGTGTGATCGAACGTGAACGTCGGGTTGCGAGCAATCGAGTCGTTGATGCGGAGCGACTTGTGCAACGCGAGAGAGTCGATCGTGATCATGCCATCCGCGACGAGGTCCGCAGCATAAACAAGCTGTGAAACGAACGTTGAGGGTGCATGCATACGAGCAATGACCTGCACCTGCCTGATCGAACAAGGTCCGGTTGAAATTGATGTTGTCTCCTAAGAGATAATCGCTACGAGTAATGCTAGCGTCGCCTATGGAAACAGCGATCAGCACATATTTTATACCCAAAAATAATGTTACCTTCAAAGTTTCCGTGGGTGCTAATACCTGAGGTGAACTCGCCGTGCTTGGTGGTATTTGCACCGATGCTCATCAAGTTCGTTAATTGGTTCCCGTCGACAATAAATGCCTGTTTCATCTGTTAGCGGGGGAAACGGGCGGAAGGAATACTCCATGACATACAGTATAGGCGACGAACGAAGCCAAATCATATCCCATGTTGAAGCCTGTATATCCGATTACTTAAATTTACAACGAGAACTCGATGTACCTGCCTTCTTGGGCAGCAGTGATAATTTCTGCGGGGGTAGCCACACCGGTGCGGTGGATGTACTTTGTGAATGAAACAGATCATTGAATCAATCTGGTGGAGATTTCGGAATCACATACGCCATGAGAGGCCAGGGTATTCAAACCCGGGCAGGGGCCTCGGATATCACCTGGTCGAGTGGGTAAGAATGGGTGATCCGCATCATTGACCAGTTTTGCGGAGGTGTCGTTGATGGGTGGCGGAAGTGGTTGTGCACCGGGAGTGCTACTAAAGGTTCGTGCAACAGCCCGGACCTCCCTTGCAGACAATCCCGCGAGTGAACGGTATTCGGGGAAGTTTGCGAGATTCGGAAATCCCAATGCGACTGGGATGAGCGCGACTAGGATCACAAGATATTGTAGCTGCATCGCCAAGGAGTGAAGTTTACTGGAGAAAACAACTTACCAGAGCACGGTTATATACCATGGCTGACCGGATTGTACTACCAATATCAGCATCCGATGCCACAGTTCCCGATACGGTAGTATTGGGCTTTTTACCAGCCGGTTCGAACACAGGTTCCTTGCCATCCATCTCTGCGAATGAGAGGCATAATCAAATGGCTTGTTTAGACTTGGTGCCAGAGCGCCGCACGATGCTGGCAGGAACCCTGTTTGCTGTGAGGAATGGAGGTTTGGCTTGGTACAGCCACAATTACGGGCAGGAGTGTCCTCGGTAAAGAAGGTACCTGCCCGCGTACTCAGCTTCAAGGTCGACAGGAGTACTCTCCCTGTCTGGCTCATTGATACGATCATCGCGGCATCAATGTCACAAGGATGTATGTGGGTCGCACTTAGGAAGGTTGCTCAGCCACTAAACTTGACAGAACGGGGTGCAAAAGAAAGGAATGTACCTATACTGCATCGCCGAGATGAAATGGACGGTCTGCCCTGTGATTGTACGCGGGAGGTACGAGAGAAAGAACGGGCTGTGGTTACGACGTAGGGCTGATGTCACCGGTCGGGTTTGTACCTGGCGACACCCCTCAAATCGAGCGGGGAAAGATGAGGAAGGCACCCCCTGCACGGTGTAAGTACTAAGCAGTCGGCGGGGGTTGGTGTGTAGGTACCTTCTTGTAGACGATAACATAGCGCCATAGGAGGCGACAAATTTGCGTCGCCCGGGATGATGACGCTGTGAGCAAGGTGTTGGTACAGTAGCACAATCCTGGTTGAGCAACGGGTGTGTCAGTACGTCGGCGCCAGATCAGCGTTACTGAAGCGCCGTTGGGTGATCCGATAGCGTCGCGTCGAAGAACTCAAATGTGCATTGCCGGGTTGACTGGCAGCGAGTTGGTACTAACAGAGTGGCAGAACAGGTTGAACTGCTGGC
This sequence comes from Phylloporus arenicola, assembly GCA_038091335.1. NCBI lineage: Eukaryota > Fungi > Basidiomycota > Agaricomycetes > Boletales > Boletaceae > Phylloporus > Phylloporus arenicola. The sequence continues at coordinate 1,953 of JBBPOH010000143.1, read as the reverse complement.
CATGTGATTTAGCTGGTCTGAAGAACGTGAATGTGCGTGGTAGAAGCCGCCAGCGATTTGTAGAGCTCGTGGATGTTCAATGTGGTTGGATTGGTAGTTACGGCGGTACACCACCACCCCAATCCGAGCGGCGTAGGGTGGTACTACGAACGGGCTGATCCAACGTGCCCGTAACCCGCGTTTATGCTGCAGCAACAGATCTTGGGCTTGCATTGTTGAACGTTTGAACTTGGATTATTGACTCGTTCGATGAGGTTCAGTGCATAGCCTTTCAACATGTGGCCAGCAGTTGCCGATCCAAATTTTGCCAAACCATAATAGTATTACATGTCGCGGCAGTACTGAAGCAACACAGAATGCCTGCATGCAGTGTTGCACAGTCTGCGACCCGTGGAAGGGGTGTTTCGCATCACCTTCTGGCAGGATGCACATTCCCTGAGCGGTACGGAAACATTCAGCACAGGCGCTCTTTTCTTGACGCCGAATTGTAGCCATGTCCTCTATTGAGCAACTGTTCGGGTACGCTTCTCAAAATCAGGCTTGGTGAGCGCTGCGCGATGCCGGCAGAAACCTTGTTTACTTGAAATTTATCTTCGTACAGCCACAATTACGGGGCCTATTGGGAATGACATCGTCAGATTAGCCTGATCAGGAGTTCCTCGTTATAACCTTGAAGGGTAGGAGAGCGCTCTAGTGGTTGCTTGCGATTTCGGGGACACTGCCAGCAAGACACATTTGCTTGGCAGGACGCCGCTCCGTGACACATCTCCCTATCAGGTTCGTTGATACGATCATTGATCATCAACAGACCAGTGTCTCCGTATCACCATCACAAGGACCAGAATGCACGTAAGTGGCACTTAGGGAATGTTATTCGGTTACTAAACTTGACAGAATGGAGTTCGAAAGAAACGAATGCACATCGTCGAGATGTGCCCCCGGGTGATCGATGATCCACGATCACACTGTTGCACGTCCTCGTCGCACAGTAAGTATCTCAGATATATGCTACGGCAACAGACCCCTGATCTTGCACTGTTGAACTTGGAATGACTCGTTTCCATCATGATAGGGTTGCATACCTCTAGATCATTGACTTGCCAATCAAATTTTGCCAAACGACACGTTATCGCAAGAGTAAGCAATGCAGACTGCTGTGTTGCTCAGTCAGCGACCCTGGAAACGTTCAAGTGGCATGTTTCGCATCTCCTTCTGGCAACAAACTACAGGAGTCCATATTTCCTGAGCGGTACGGAGACGACTATAAATCGTGCAAGCATGCCGTCGACTGGAGCAATAGAGGAGGCCGCTTATCGCCTTCGGGCGGCTGTATACATCGGGCGTGAGGCATCGTAGGTAGCGCATTCACTGGCACCACCGCAGCGTCGGTCTTGCTTGTGCGCGGACCCCTCCTCGGGATGGTCTGTCCCAGAGCGCTGGAGCCTCTCCACTGCTCTGAACCAACTTCGCACCCCCTCTCTCAAGATAATATTCCACACTCTTCCCAGACTGCAGTGCGTGATCACCGGCGACGTGCCACGCCTTAAGTGTTGTATGCATGATACTACAACAGAATCACAAGAGCCAATGCGATAAACATGTACACTTCATTTGTTGTATTAGATCTCTAGTGCATCAAGTCCGTCTCGTCCGTGTCCGTGCCCGTGCCCGTGTCCGTGTCTACTGGACTTGCTAGGTCTACAACCAAGACAAACATCACCAATCCGTCCTCATCTCACTCCGTCACCAGGGGATGCACCAGGCCTCACCTCCCCCAGCGCGCATGCGTCACAGTTATCATATACCGTACATCTCTTCACGTCATCTGCGTGCTCAACGGGTGCACTAACGCATTCCATGGTGCATTTTCTGGAATATCGCCGCATTCGGTCTCGGCTTCTTGGACCAGCAACAGCCGGAGATTGAGCGTCAACCGACAGCCCACGATCGCTT
>JBBPOH010000142.1:0-19800 GCA_038091335.1 Phylloporus arenicola | reverse complement strand
CGTTATAGAAGTGAGTCATCCAAGGGGATGAGTCATACGGAGGCTATGGAGGATAAGCACGATTACGAGTACATGATGAGTAATCGTGAGAAAGAAAAAGACAGTCCGAGTGAACAAGGAAACGAATCGTAACACGATGTGCATTGCCAGTTGGCTGCGAGTTGGTAATGTAGTAGCACGGCAGGTTGAACTGCGGGCCATGGATTCGGTGGTCGGAATCTCGAATGTGAATGCGCGGAGTGGAATCCTTCAGTGATTTTGAGTTTGTAGAATATCGCTGGTCAGATAGATAGCATCAGGCGATATCGTCTCAATCTGAGTAGCATTGAAAATGGTCACCCCCTTGCTCGGTGGCAATAGGGTATATGTCTGTCTTGGGTCTATCGAGCCATTGTCGAGTGTTTCCATTGCGAGTGCAAGTTGTTCTCGTCATCTTCGCGTTCGGTTTCTCGACATATTGGGACATGCCATTGTCGGGTTTTCGTCAGGAGTGAGTCTGGTGATTGAGTTATCTCCGAGTGTGTCTCTTCAACATGTCGGTCATGCCAGTGTCGAGTTTCCATTGGTGTGAGTTCATCTCGTCATCGTGAATCTGTTTTCTTGACATTGCTGGTCAAGCCTGTTGGTCAAGCCGGTGTTGAGCGTCTGTCGTAAGTGCAAGTTCTTCTCGTCATCTCCAAATCTGCTTTCTTGACTTGTCAGTTAAGCCATTGTTGGGTGTCCGTTGGGACCTAAATCTGCTCTTTTATTTCTCCAATTACATCCTTCGACTTATTTTGGCGTATGTGCCTATGGTAGGTCTCTGGTTCAGTGACCGGTTTGCCTGTGGCTCTGGTGATAGGTAGTCTCGACGTGCGCGCGATGTGGATTAGTCAGCGCATAGTGGTAGTCCGTCTGCCTGTGGCTCTGTGGCTCTGGCAATGGGTAATGTCGATGTAGTGCGCGGGATGTGGATTAGTCTGCGCATAGTGGTAGTCCATCTGCCTGTGGCTCTGTGGCTCTGGCAATGGGTAGTATTGATGTAGTGCACAGGATGTGGATTAGTCTGCGCATAGTGGTTCTATAGAGTAGTACGCAAGCCAGTAGAGTATGTATACTCCCTGTCATCGCCGTCACCCAGTGGAAGTCCGTCCGTTGGGTTGAGGTGTAAGGCAATGGGTATAACGCCTCCTCTCCCGTTGGACTTGATAGGTTGTCATGGTTGATTTTCATTGAGTCGTTCGGGCGCGTAGTTCGATAGCCCTACTAGATCTCATTGGGTCGTGTCCATATGCGAGTGAGTTGGTCTGGACGTGGTGGCATCCTCGTCATCATGGATTGGGTCCGCACGAAGATGTGAGCGGGACATGTTTGGGTGGATCTGGGTAAGGACCGGTTGGTGTACGATGTAGCAAAATAATGACTACAGTTTGTGAAGCCTTTCTTTTAACGATGAGGCCGTTTTCGTCGGGTCTCTAGGTCCTCTGCACTAGGCGGGGCTCATAACCTATTAGTGTGCGCGTGAGTTGGACCTAACGAGCGAGCTGGTGAGCTACAGGTACAGTAAGTAAGAGTTATATCGTAGGAATGAATGTAATGCTTACCTCCAGTTGAATGTAATGGACTGGAGGAAAGTGCGTATGTGAGGCGAACATGTAGGGCATCGTCCGAGCGTACCAAATAAGGAAAGTAGAAAAAATATTTACTACGAACGGCTGTATCTCCAACAGAAGGATGGGAGGGACAACAACCTGGCCTTTAATCTGCATTGGGCGGCATTAATCGGTAGTGTGGATCATTAATGCTGTGTATCATGCCCCATTGTTCAAACATTCATATTTACCATGGTGTTCTATTGACGTGCATGTAGCACATGAATTATATATGCTGCCCCATCCTCAAGGCCTCAGATTCAGCAACCTAACCGAAATATGTAGCACGTCAAATGAAAATTTATGTTGCGTGGAACACGATTAGCACATCACAAGGCGTCATACGAAAAGCAGTCTCGATGGGTACCTAGAAGAGATAACATCGAACACCACACATGAGCCTTGATTCACTCGGAGCAGAAAATAAATGTATGTTACTCAAATTCCAATGTGCACAAATACAATATGCTTCTCCAACAATACTTCATTTGCTGTCTCCGCCACTGTAGCATTTAGAACTGCCACTGCATGCTTGAAATTGATTGATGGGCACTTGGACATCTCCTGGTAAAACCGAGTGACAAAGTGACGCACAACCACATCATCCACCCTCCACAATGTCCCAATCACCCCATTGAACCCCGCAAACTGCATCCCAACCACAAGATGGAGCACCTCGTCCGGTGTCAATGCATCCCCAAATCGCGAGCCAGGACTCAAACAGCTTTGTTGCATGCTGCACCCCGTGTCATGCAATGTGGGCCCAACGGTGGTCCCAGAACACCTGGACCGCGCTGGTGACAGTCTCGAATGTCACACCCAGGGGCATGCCCATCTTGTCGCAAATCTATCGTATCTTGTGGCTCCACTTCTACAAGCTCGCTCAGCTTTGTGTCTGTGCTTGGTTGTGCCTGCCCGTCTGCTGCAAACAAAATTTGATGTGCATTTGCTATTCTGTTGCATGCCGCCATCTGAGCACCAACATGCTCACGTGCATGAATGAGACCCGAGAGAGAGGGAGTGCATCATGAAACATAGAGATCCATGAAGCTCTTCTGTCTTTTTTGGTATGGGCCCGCAGCGTGGAGCAGGAGTGTCATGAATTTCAACATAGGATACCACCACATGCGTAAGCCTACGGGCAGCTGGATATTGTTTTGCAGGACTAAAGTGACAGGTTTGACCACAGATGTCACAACGCCCACTCCTGGCACATGTTTGCGACTGTTGTCACAAGGCCACGAATGAAATTGCAAACATTACAATGAACCCACATGAATGAAGTGTCTCATGTTTCATTGGATTCCATGCATCATGCGACGTCTGTAGCCAGGTGCGACAGTCATCCAGTATGTGGGATGTTTGATGTTTCCGTGTCATGTCATGATGAACATCCATTTGTCACAACTGTTTCAGTTGGTGATGAATTGACTCTTCTTACACAACTTTCTTTGCCCTCTATATTCTTTTGTATCTCCGTACCCTCACTGGTTTATCCAAAGTCGTCCTCCTTGCTCTTGTCAAGATTTGCATGTCTGGAAAACTGTGCACGTTAGGTTGACAAATCAATAACACAGTGTGTGAGTGCTCTCACATTCTTATCATTCTGATCATCAAACATGCTCAGTTACATCCATCCATGGCTGCCATTTAAGTTGGTGGCAAATTGACGCTTCTCATGCGACTTCCTCTGCCCTCCAAATTCTCTTGTATCTCTGTACCGCCATCGCTTTATCCGAAGGTGAACTTCTTGGTCCTGTGAAGATTTGCGTGTCAGGAAGCTGTGCACATTAGTAGTTTGATATACCAATCTCACAGTATTGTTCTGATTATCAAACATGACAGTTCATAGATCTATTTCTGCCTGTCTCAATGGTCTCACAATATACCAATCCTTAGTAGGGTCCATCTAGTACAGGCGTAGAACTCTGGTAAGTATGGTTGTTTGCCTGTGTTATTTAGTCAATGGTGTCCCTAATCCTGAAAGACATCTTACTCCCAATAATTCATTGCTATAGCTGCCTGACTTCACTTGGCTTTTCACATCCCTCTTGAAAGATGAGTTTGCTATTTAAGGTACCAGTGTTGCAAATTTATTTGAATACACACTAATTTTCAAACAGGGGGGAAACACTTGGTGGAGTGTTTTAAATGCAAGGATTCTTGTGCTGTGGATTATGTGTGTGTATGTATTGCATTGTTGGAAACTTATATGTCTTGTTTCATGAAATTCCAATAGTTTGCTTGAATGGAGCATTGTCCAAGACAAGTCTCAGCATTGCATAATAAGTTTGCCTAACAAAATGTTAGGTTATTGGCCCAATGTGAATCAAGGTGTTTCCTTCATATCATCTGAAATTTTATCTAACATATATCCTCCATCTAAATACCTTTCCACAGACATGCAGTCTTTGAATTCTTATACACTGCCAAGGCAGTATCTGATAATAAAACCATTCAATGATGGTATAATAATGTTTGATCACATGCAGTATGATAGCTCCATAAAAGACTATAATTTGGTACATAGGTTCAATTGGTGGCTCTTGCAGAAACTAGGATGGATGCAAGTGCAGTTTCTAGTTAGCCTATTAAGGCTTCTATGTGAATATTCAATGTTACTAGCACATGATTTTCTTATTACTATATTTAGACTTAGGTATTGGTTGATATTTCCATCTTATAACTATTACCTGTCAACCACATCAATCACATGTCCAACCACTATAGCTTTGTCAGGTTCTTATGACCAACCTTTGAACACACAACATGGTGGGGGAAAAGGTAGAAAAAGTGTTGCAATGTATGCTGGTAGTGAACTAAGCCCTTTTGTTATACATGTTGGTGGAAAAGGCATGATTGAAGATGCTGGCCTGTATACTTTTGTGGATCATGTACCACTAAGTCAAGTGTCTATTTCAGAAACAGTTGATGTTGTTGTGACAAAATGTCCATTGACACTTCTATTATTGAGATTACCTAACTATGTCATTATCAATCTCCTCCAAAGGTATGACATGTTTCTTCCCAAAAAGACATCAACAGCTAAATTAAATAATGTGCTAGCTGAGATGAACTCACAAGAAGATCATGATCCTGATATAGTAAGCATTTCTGAATTGATAGAAAGACCTTCATTAAAAAAAACATAGACATTCAACCAAATTCAGTACTTCCAACAAAGCAGATATGCTTGATGAACCAATACTTAGAACTGAATCATCTTTTCCTTCCAAACCTTCTTCATGTAATTTGTGAGACAAGATAATTCGAAACTTTTGTAGTGACACATCAGTTGCACATTTATCAGAAAAGGGCTGTGCAGTGTGTGGACTTTTGATACAAAGCTCTTTATTGGACAAGTTGGTAGAAGATTTTACTTCAGATCAACTTGCATGTTTGATAAGAGATAATGTAAGTATAACCAAAAAAGAGTGTTTAACTATTAATGATTTACACACATTCATTCCTGGGCCAGTTCTTGCCCCTAATTGTTGTTATGTATGTGCTTCTTGTTCAAAGTCCTTGCCACGCAAAAAAAAACCCCAAAAATGGCATTGGCAAATAACATGTGGTATGGTGAGGTCCCTGATCAGCTAATTAACCTGATCTATATTGAAAAACTTTTAATTGCAAGAGTGCGCCAGAATAGATGTATTGTAAAAGTTCTTAGTTCAGGTTCAAGAAAAATGATTGCCAATGCAATCTCTTTCCGACAGCCTTCACAACAGATCTATACTACTTTGCCACCTCCACCTGGAGATTTGGATGATGTTATTGCTTTTATTTTCACTGGTCCATCTCCTCCTACTGAAAAGGAGTTAAAAAGAACACCACTTCTTGTACGACAACGCAAAATATATGAAGCTTTACATTGGCTAAAACTAAACCATCAGGATTACATTGATATTGATATTTCTTTGCCCAACATCATGGCTTATCCTGAAAACACCCCACCTGTGGTGATAGATTATCGTATATCTTCTGGTGAATGCCCTTTTGAATCTTGATCAATAGATGATAATGGTTTAAATGATGCCACATTAGAAGGAACTTGCCCTATGATTGTGCACGGAATTTCGGAAAGAGATTACATTGGTCTTCCTATGCATGCATTAAAAGCTCTAGCATTACAACATTTACAACAGGGAGGCAAGATAATGGCAGTGGGTAGAGAAGAACAACCTGAAACTTTATGAGACAATCCTGCTCTGTATCCCATGATGTTTCCTTGGTTGTTCCCATATGGTTTGGGTGGATTAAGTTATGTTGATTATAAAGGGTTTATATCTGATACCCTTCGTCTGAAGTACATGCTGATGTATTATGATAAACGGTTTCAAAAAGATGAGACATTTGCTCTAATCACATTCAATCATGAACAAATCAAGACTGCAACCACAAGTAGCTTTTTAATGACGAAAAGAACAATGTTTCATTCTGTTATAGACCATTTATTTAGCATTAAACCAGATATTCTACATAGGATTGCTGAAGGTCTACAGTTAGGAGAAGCAATGCAACCTACAACTGAAGATGAGAAGAAATATTATCAATAAATCCATGATTTGGATATGATAAACAAAGATGTTAGTGGCTCATTGACCTCTAAACAGCATATGCATAATGAGATATGGTCTCTTATAGCTTTTAAGGGGGGACTTTCATGGTATATTACACTCTCCCTATATGATAATAAACATCCTATATGTATTTATTATGCTGATACCAAGGAAGAATTCTGTCCTGAATTTTTATCATCTGCTGAGCGTCATAAAGTAATAGCTGAAAATCCTGTGGCAGGAGCAAGATTTTTTCATCTAATGATCACCATGTTTGTTAAGCATGTACTTGGTTATGACCTACCCTTGGATTCTGGTGTACAAACTAAATATCCATGTGGGTATTATGGGCCTACAGATGCCTTTTATGGAACAGTTGAACAACAAATTAACATTACACTTGCACATGTTGATTTGGATCAAGGAATGTCTTTCACCTAAACAGATATGAACCCAGATCATGTCATCTTGCTCAGATTTTCAAACAAGACTGGTACAGTATCTAGAAGGTTGCCAACAAGGAGAATTGGACCTAGGAACACTTGATGATGTAAAAAAATTGATGGATGAGAGTGAGATACATTATTCTTACAAAAAGCCAACAGAAAGTTTACCTATTCTACCTTCACATCAGTGTACAAACAAACACCACTATAAATGTGTGTGTGATTCTTGTACAAGTTATACAGAATGGGAAAAACAGTAATACAAAACATCTGATGACATACTTGTTAGAACCAATGTTCGTGTGTGCACAGGTGCTCAAACAAAGGGTTTAACCAGTGCCAACAAAACACAACCATCAATTGGATGCACATCAAACAAGCTTGGTGTTTGTAAAGCTCGTTTTCCAAGAACTGTAAACAACCATACTTATGTAGACTCTGAAACAGGATTCCTGCAATTGAAAAAGGGGAACCAATGATGAATAACTTTACAACCTTATTAACTTACCTGTTTCGTTGTAACACTGATGTCACTAGTCTATTGTCTGATACTGCCATAAAAGCTGTTGTTGCATATGTTTCTAATTATATCACTAAGTCACCTCTTAAATTATATGTTATTTTTGACACAATATGCAGTATATTTTCCCAAAACTCAACATTGATTGGAGGCACAGTGGATCACCAGGAAAACACAAGAAAAATCATGACTCAAATTGTAAACACTTTAACATCTAAACTTGAGATTGGTGCTCCTTTAGCATGTTTGTATCTGTTACAGAATCCTGATCATTACACAAGCCACAGGTTTGTTCCATTTTATTGGATTTCTTATGTACATGAAGTCAGGAAAGTATGGAATATTGAAGATGCAACTATTCATGAAAAGAATGAGCAACTTCTTTTAACAAGAACAAAAGGGAAAATTGTGGGCTCTAGTGTAGTTTTTGACTACATATATAGACCAACTGACTGTGATGATGTCTGCCTGTATGATTGGATGAGAACTCATGAATGAGCATTATTACCATGCAATATTAGCAATGAAATAAAGAGAGGACAAATACCTGAGACTAGTGATAAACTGATGTTGTTTCAGGAAGACCATCCATTGTATCAGTCTCATGGAGTCAAATTACTATCAAAAGCATATAAATGGGTCCCAAACTTGATTGGGCCATTATTACCTCGAAGAGACAAAGGAGACTTTGAATTTTATTGTTCAATCATGCTTGCCCTTTTTTGTCCATGGAGATCAGGTTTTGATTTGAAAATGCAAACAGAACCTTGGTCAAATGCATTTGCTTCTTTTGATTTTCAACCAGAACATAGGCAAGTGATAGAGGACTTGAAAGTTAAATATGAGTGTCTTGACGCACGTGATGATTTTTCACAGCAACACCGCCGCTTAGCATGTGAATTTGGGCTGGTTTCATCAACAAAGTCTTATCTGAGTGAAAAAATGATTGCTGAAGTAAATGAAGAAAATGGTATAGATTCTTCCTTCAGCTTTGAAACTTTTGATACAAGTTTTATTGGAAAAAAAAACATCAAAGTGGCAATATGAACATGGAGTCATTGAAACAATAATGAAAACCACAGGCTGGCTAACTATATTGCCCTCACCAGAAAGATGTTTGTCTGGTCCAAAAATATTGTCTACTGACATGAACCATGATGCATCTTACTGGCATTTACTAGTCACCAAGTGTAAAAATGAAGTTATCCAAAACTTGAATGTTATGGCTCAGAACAAAACTTCTCCAATGGAAACAAAACCTGATGTGAACAATGGTGAACTCCCACATGTTAATACAACATCTGATGTTAAGGTGATAGGAAAAGAATATTGGAGTAAGATGTTTTCTGTCCAGCATACAAATGTCAAACAACTTTTGGATGAAATAGTTGGATCATATTCTGTAGATACAGAGCAGGAGATGGCATTTAGAATTGTTGCCCAGCATGCTTTGTCTGAGTCACCAGAACAACTCAAATTCTATTTGGGTGGCATGGGAGGTATAGGAAAATCATGAGTTATCAATGCTCTGCATGATTTTTTTGTAAAACAAACAAAGCTTCTGAATTCATGGTTTTAGCTCCCACAGGATCAGCAGCTGCAAATGTTGGTGGATCAACATACCATTCTGTTTTAGGAATTAATGACAAATTAAAAAGTTCATCTGCAGCATCTATATCAATGGTGAGAGATAGACTAGCAGGAGTAAAGTACATATTTATTGATGAGGTGTCAATGCTGTCCCATCATGATCTTTACAAAATATCTGCACAACTGGCAAAAGCATGTAATATAAGTCATCTTCCATATGGTAGAATGAACATGATTTTTGCAGGGGATTTTGCCCAGCTGCCATCAGTAGTTGGTGGGGAAGGTCGTTCCTTATATAGTGGTTTGGTTGGCAACAAGAATACATCATATCTTTCAATCAATGATCAAGAAAGTGCCATAGGAAAGGGTATTTGGCATCAGGTAACAACAGTTGTGATTCTTAGAGAAAATATGAGACAACAAGGGCAATCAAAAGACGATGTGAGATTTCGACAGGCTTTGGACAATGTGTGTTATAAGAGTTGTACAACTGAAGACATACAATATCTACGGTCAAGAATAGTAGAAATTTCTCCTAACCATCCTTCATTATCTTCAAGAGATTTTCACTTTGTGCCTATCATCACAGCTTGGAATACACACAAGGATAGAATTAATGAACTTGGATGTGAAAGATTTGCAAAGGAAACAGGACAAACATTAAAATGTTTTTTTTTTCAGAAGACATGTGTTACACGTGGTCTCAGATGGAGTGCAAGCATAGCCTCTGATAGAGGGTTCAAAGTACGTGCAAGGGGGTTTCCTACTTGGACATTCAAGGAAGAGTCGAGGGGGTTTCCTACCCGACTAGTTCAAAGGTTCGAGGACAAGACACCCGTTCAAAGCACAAGCATAGGCTTTCAAAGAGTCAAGGGACGAGAGAAGGGAATGGACTAGATTCATGCACGAGTGTAGACGAGTACAGAGGAGATCTAGCTTGAGAGAGGAAAGGAAAGAAAGGAAAACATCGCGGGTTTATAAGTGAACCCAAGCACTCTAGGGCAGGCTAGGAGTGTAAGCGATGAGTAATCGTAGAATGTGATGGAATCACAGAGAACAATGATGACATATAAGGAACGGCTCATCGAAGCTGATGGAATCACATGGAACTATGGAGGACTAAGCACAATTACAAACCAGTGACAAGGTGTGGGATTGAGTCACACGTCGAGGAAGAAGGAAGGAGTAATCATGGAAAGGAAAGAAGAGTGTCTGATGAAAAAGAAACGATAGTCCGTGAATCATAACAACATGCAAATAAACTCTGCTAGTGACAAAAAGAGATTGGACAAACACAATAGATTTATTGCAAATTTAACACTTGCTGACCAAGAGCTTTTATGAAATAGCTCACCACCTACTTTGGATCACTTTCCTGGTTGTTTTAAACTACGTCTAGGAATTCATGTTCTGCCCAATTTTGCTATGACAGACTATGCCTCTCAAGGGAAGACATGTCAGTTTAATATTGTTGATCTCACTCATTGCCAAACACACCAGTCTTACTATACAGCTCTTTCTTGAAGTTCTACTGCACATGGAACAGCAATTATTCAAGGTTTTGATATAAACAAGATTACAGGTGGTTTGTCAGGTTGGCAACGGTAGGAATTTCGTGAGCTTGAATTATTGGATGAGGTTACAACTCAACGATTTGAAAATGTTTTGCCTGTATCTGTCATTGGTCATACAAGAGGTTCACTCTTGGTAAACTTTAGAAAGGTAGTTGAAATGGACTACAAGCCAAAATATTTGCATAAGTCATTGCATTGGTCTTCAAATGATCCACTGATTCATACAGGACAAGAGGTTGAATGGTCTGTAGTTGATAGATCCAAAAATCCTAAGGATACTATGGCAATTACTTGAAAGCATCAGATTGCCCATGGAAGTAGAGAAATTGTTTTTAGAGATACAAGTACTAAAAACCACCACACCATTGATACTCTTGATAAAGTATGCTTAGTATGGGATGCCATCAACTGGAGTTGTACATGTGATTCAGTATTTGTGATACTTTTTGGAATATGGATTGAACATCCTCTACATTGGAATAAGATTTTATGTACAAAAGGTATGTATATGCATGAGCTTTCAAAAGGATTTCAAGATGTTTGAAATGGTAAAGTGAGTTTTCAAGACATACATGATAAAGTGAGACAACAGCTCCATAGTGATTATCCTTTATAGTTTCCAATGGGTTACAATTTTGCAAGTGTCAACGAACTTCTTCATACATTGCTTGATGAGTCTTTGCCATCGGGATGGATATGTTGTAGTAAATGTAACAGAAAACAGGTAATTGATCTGAAATCTAGGGTTCATTTTGATATCATGCCAGGAACTGAGCAATCAACAAACAGTTGGATCAAACAGTTTCTTCAATGTGATTTTTCACCTATCTGCAATACTTGTGATACACAAATGGAGAAGAATGTTCACTTGCCTCAAATTCCTCAAATTCTTGCATTTGATATTTCTCATGTTAATAATGGTTTCATCATCTCTAATCAGATTAAATTTCTCAAAAACTCACACAATTGTATACTCAAGTTAAAAGGAGTTGTGTATTTTGGTGATAATCATTTTGTAATGCGTATACTTGACCATTCAGGAAACATATGGTTCCATGATGGAATGGTGGGTTCTGGACAAATTGTATTGGAAAGCAGGAATTTAAAAAGTAAGACTTTAAATATTTATCACAACAACAAGGCTTCTATTGCAATATACTGCTACTAGTATGGGATTGATGGTCATTGGTATCCTAGATGAATGGGAAATGGACTTATGGATGGACTCGTGCTGCCACTTGGTGGCCCACTGCTGCTAGTTGCTCCAGCACGTCCAGGATTTTCTCAGGTCACAAGTGGATAAACAGAAAAAGTAGTAAAAGATGTCTAAATAATACTTCTTGTCACTGTTCTCCCCTTGCCAAGCCATCCACAACACCCATCTTCACCATTGGTTCCTTGTATCGCATCCAAAATTCACCTGGGGTCAACCCCACCTTGTAAACATTGACTTTCCTCTTCGAGATCTCCATTAGATCCAAGCTTCGGATTTGACCCTTGACACTCCATCCCTCCAACTGATTCGGGAGCTGCGAATCGTTGGGATTGAGGACCAACACTGAGTATCTGATAATATCTTGAAGAGTGTATCTAGAGTGCCTTTGAACTCGCCTGCTACACACAGCATCAGACTTGAGAAGGTATTTGGTGCATCTTCTTCATCTCGTTCACATTCTTCGACAGTGGCATCTTTGTGGACCGTGTGGATGTGCTTGATAATACCTTTCTGGCATATAAACGGAGTGTGCATGGGTTTGACGGTTTGCTGTGCGGACACGATGGTGTCTTCATTTTTAGGGTGTGCTTGGGTTGCGATGGCTTTGCCGGAAACAAGCCCTTGATGAACAGATTGACCAATCAGATACCATCTGCAGTGTCAGAACCAAGACTAGCACTGTGAAGAAGAGACACGAAGTCCGGGTTGAGGGTGTCTAAGTTGTGTTCCAGGAAGCCTTCAGATGAGTAAGTGACAGGACCATTGAAATGATTGATGGTGAAGGTTGGATATTCAGAGTGATCTATTGTGCCAACTTTGAAGGACAAGTGATTGCCCCAGCATTTGCCGAAGGCCTCCACCATCGTGTGGTCCGTCTTCTTGTGTGATCAGTGAGCTTGGTCATCCATGATATGGATGAGACCACTGGGCTTGTTTTAGAGCAGCGGAACGCACTCAGCATTGTCGAAGTAAGATATTGAGGAGACAAAGTGTGATATACCTTCTGTCTTGTATTCGTCAATGTGAGATTCAAAGATCTGTTTCTGTATGAGGTTCTGAAGGTGTTTATTGGCAAAGTCGATGCAAAATTGGTTGAGCGACTCTTCGGCCAGCTTGTCATGTTTTGTGAACTGGGAAGATCAAAAAGGCTGATGAAAGTGTTGAAGTTCTCACAGCAGAGGTGCTGATTGATATGTTCATTGAGCCATGCAAACAAGAGGGAGTATAATGTCTTGGCGAGATCATCATGGTTGTCAGAGGCTCCATCAGGATCGAGAAAGACGGTACAAAGCTCCCGCTTGATGAGTTTCATCTTATATGAAAGCATATTCTCTAAAGTTGAGGATTGGACACTGAGGAACTTGGTGACAATGCCATGAGTGTCCACGTTGCAAACAACAACAGCATCCATATCGTGACTGCAGTCGATGGTGAACTCAAGGTTGCCTTGATGAAGGATGGAGGCAATGAGTTGGCAGGTTTGAGCAATGTGGCGCTTGGAAAGCCTGACGGTCTTGAGTGCCAGCTTGAGATGCTCAAAGCGATTGGCATCATCATCTCGGACATCATTGTTGCACCCCCTAGCTCCAGCATGCTGGCCGAGATACCGGTACTGAGTCTTTTTGGCAAGATGAAGATGTTGCTGCTCTTCCAATGAGGCGCCAGCCATCAAATATGAAAGTTATGCTCCCCTTTCTGTTCTTCAATATCAAGAGCACGAATACGCCAAGGGATGGAACAGGAGTTGGAGATGAGGATGAGGAAGCAGGCACTGTAGGATAGGTGAGCAGAGTCCATGGCATCATAGAAATAACCTACAGTAAGCCCATCAACAAAAGTGCAGACCACCTAGCATGACATAGCTGACCTAGCGCTAGACTGGCTAGGTCAAATAGATCATGCCAGGCGCACTAGACCATGACCTAGCGCTAGGAGACCCTGTCAGTGCGCAGGTTGACCACCTAGTGCCAGGTGGTCTCTAGAGCTGTGATAGGCTCAAGCTAGACCATTGATAGGTGGGAGCTATGACAGCTAGATTATTGTCCTGGAGCCAGACATACACACTAGAGCCAGAATCGCACACCCCACCAGTCATATTCCGCCACATAAAATTTAATATGTGCATCTCGAATTACACAGACTCAATATCCTTCCTGCTCATGGCTTGCCTTATCCTTCACATCATCCCCTCCTCCCCTTTGGCACCCTCTATGTCCACCTCCTCATTGGAATTCTCCCATCCTTGCATTCACATCCTTGATGTTCTGACCAATGGTCATGTCTTCGTTCTCGGGGTCCAATACTTCAATTTGAGCTCTCACAGCAATGAGCTATCTCTCATTTTGGGTAGCGTTCCCCTCATCATGTCATGATCACCATGCCATTCTTGGTGTGTCCCTCATTTGCAACATGGTCAGGGCGCAGGGTGCACACATCAGCATCACGTGTCGCTCTCATCTTTGCTGTCGCTGTGTCAGGTGGTGGGGGTGCGGTCGCGCATGTGCCATCGTCATGGTGTCATTGATGGCCTTGGGTTGCCAACAACATTACGACATTGTTGTCGTATCCCCACCTTCACATTGTTGTTGTCGCCATGTTGTGTGGTGTGGGTGCAGTCATGCATGCCCTTGCTGTTGCTGCGTCGGGTGGTGTGGTCACGCACTTGCCATCGTGGTGTTGCTGATGGCCTTGGGTTGTTGTCAACATCACAATGCCATTGCTGTCGCCATGTTGCATGGTGTGCATGCAGTTGCACATGCATCATCACTGTGGGGTCATTTCACCGTGTTGGGCGGTGCAAGTGTGGTCGCGCACATCGTTGTCGTGTCTGTTACAACTGGCTCGGATAGAGTCAGTCGTAGCCTCTCAAGTGTGACGGGAAGTCACAGGGTCAAGGGTTCAGTCACGACGTGTGACTAACCGGTGGACTCGGGCCTCGTGTTCTAGTGACGACGAGGAGAGTGAGGCAAGCCTTGGAGTCTAATGCTACCAAGGAGCCGACGAAGGTTACGACCTTTGATAGGTCGACGAAGGAGGAGAACGAAGAGCAACCGCTTCAAGGTAGCGGCAGGACCTCTAAGGAGATGAGGGACGAGAGAAAGGGAAAAGGTGCTTGTATTCTCGGTGTGCCCAGTAAGTGACAAGGTACAAGAGAGGAGATCAAGTGTGAGGAATATACAAGCGAGATGAGAGGTATATATAGGCCCTAGAGTAGTTTAGGGCAAGTCAGGAAGAGTTCTGTTGGTAATCATAGGAATACGATGGAATTGTATGGTACAAAAGGATCAGTCAGTGAAGCTATGAAGGAATAAGCATGATTACGAGATGGATGAGTAATCATGAAATGAAAAGATAGTCCAAGTGTAACCGAAGGAGAAACAAATCATAACAGTGTCGTTGATGGCCCTGGGTCATCGACGGCATTGTGATGTTGTGATCTGGGTGCATTCATGCATGTGTTGGCATCGTTGTGGTATTGGTGGGTCGCTGTGCAGCGAAGGGAGGGCACAAGGGAGGTGGTAGTGATAGGCAGCTTGTCGATAGGGTGTAAAGGTGGGGGTTGGTGCGTCAAACGAGCTGTTGGGCCCATCAATGGCATGGAGTTGGTAGTAGCACAGGACGGGTGGTCGTGGGACTGTGCAGAATCAACAATGGTCATGTGCCATGTTTGCTTGAAAAATATGTCAAGGTAAAATTCTTACAGCCCTACTACAACTGTTCAACATTGCTTGCCACATCCGCACCCTCACCAACTGTTGTCAAGCCCAATGGCTTGTTCAATGGGGCTACCTGCCACCACCATGAAGCGCTAATGAGAACATCTTGAGGTCAGACTGGTGGATAGCATCATCTATTCCATCCAGGAGCAGACCACTGAAGACCAGCCTATCCTCCATAACTAGCACAAAAAGGCCGGAAAGGCAAGTGAATATTTATGTTGCTTCATACACCCCATTCTTCTCTGCTCTCCTTTGTGCACATGACTGTATTCGTTCTCAGAGACTGGCTCATGACGCCAGAGCACAAGATGTGATTTTATTTGGTGCTGTCGGTCAAGCGCATCCAAGCACAGACACTGGCCTAGGCCAGCTCCCCAAGGTAGAACATGAAATCCAGAGGATTTGGAATGAGATGAACATGCTCACAAACATGACATTCGAGACCATCACTGGTGCCGCAGCATTCATGGAAGGCGCCGTGAGGGCATTCTGAGACCATTGGTGGGTCCACATTGCCTGCCATCAGTGTGCATCACTTGGCAAAGCCATTCGACTCGTGGTTCGTAATGGGCGATGGCAAACTCACACTGATGCGCATCATCCAGGAGAGTTACATAAATTTCAAATTTGTGTTCTTTTCCATGTGTCATATGGCCAAGGGAGATGCATTGATGCCAGACGATGTGCTGCATCTCGTGGTGGAGATGGAGTTTGCAGGGTTCAATGGGGTGATCAGGACGCTCTGGAGGGTGGATGACGCAATTGCGCACCAGGTGGTTACTTGGTTTGGCATAAACAGGTGTATGTACTATTGATGGTGTCTAGTGTATGTCTAGGTTATTTGTAATTATGAACAATTGTTTTTAAATCTACTCCTTGAATGAAATGTTAGTAGTGTGCTAGGCTAGTTGCTAGGTTGTGCTAAAAGTGCTAGATGGTGCCAGGTTTGTGCTAAAATGATAGACTGTGCTAGATCATTGCTAGATTAAGCTTAATTTTGCTAGACTCCACTAGACCCTGCTAGACCCGCTAGCCTGTGCACTTTTGCTGATGCAGCTATATTCAGCAAGAGCAGGTAGAGCGATACACCAATGTAGTGGTACACTGTATTGCTACACCACTATACTGCTACATCACTACATCACTACACCGCTACATTGGTGTAGTGGTGTAGCGGTATAGTGGTATACATCAGGAAAACACAACCTACTTAATTGGGTTTAATACAACTTATATGGTCTTAGTCAGTTGTTTATTGACTCTTATTGAGTAAGAACAGACTAAGCACAAATAAGACAGTATTAAACCCACTTAAGTAGATTGAGGTTTTCCTGATGTAGTGGTGTATCGTTCACCACTACACTAATTGCATGCATTGGCTGGACATATATTAGCATTGGCCAACAAGATGGGAAAGTGGGGATGAACGTACCACTCACTTAATGCACTGGATAAAGATACACCTATATCGCTCTATCGGTGGATCAGTGGATCATGGTACCGCTATAGTCAGCAAGAGCGCTGGATCAGTATATTGGTATATTTCTTCATGGAAAATGCTCAGATTGCCACTTTCCTATCTTGTCACACAGTCGCTCTATAATGCCGATTGTATGTGCACTCACAGTTGTATTACTGGTCCATGCCAATTTCAAAATTATAATGGGTCAAAAGGAATTATGTTATGATTTACGGACTATTGTTTTTTTTCTCATCAGACATTCTTTCTCCTTTCCACAATTACCCCTCCTCTTTTCCCCAACGTGTGACTCTGTCCCACATCTTGTCACTTACTGGTAATTGTGCTTACTCCTCCATAGTTCCATGTGATTCCATCGGCTTCGATGAGTCGTTTCTTACTTGTCATCATTGTTCCTTGTGATTCCATCGCATTCTACAATTACTCATCGCCTACACTTTTGACCTGCCCTAGAGTGTTTGGGTTCACTTATAAACCCACAATGTTTCCCTTTCTTTCCTTTTCTCTCTTAAGCTAGATCTCCTCTGTACTCGTCTACACTTGTGCACGAATCTAGTCTATTCCCTTCTCCTGTCCCTTGACTCTTTGAAAGCCTATGCCCATGCTTTGAACGGGTGTCTTGTCCTCAAACCTTTGAACTCGTTGAGTAGGAAACCCCCTTGCACGTACTTCAAACCCTCTATCAGAGGCTACGCTTGTGCTCTATCCGAGACCAAGCATAACAAAAGATCTAGCTTTGCTACTAAGGGCTACCTTCGCTGTAGTCCCTCTTCACCATTTCACATCCACTCAGACCGTGGGCTAACCCCCACCAAACTCCTGTAAACACCCCCCAACTCCCTACCACTCCCCTACCATCTGTCCTTCCACCACCACCACCAAACCCTACCCCCAGACCCCCATCAGTGAACCCACCCATGACCACCAACTCTGCCAAAGAACTTCGCCTCGGTACCCCTGAGGACTATGATGGGAAGGAAGAAACTTTCCAACCTTGGATCACTTCAGTCCAACTCTACCTCCTTGTCAACGATTCCATCTATGACAGCGACCAAAAGAAGGTCGCCTTCGCCCTCTCTTTCATGAAGAAGGGGATTGCCCTTGGATGGGCTTCTACGTACACCGCTGATGCCATAAAAAATAAGACATTTGGCAAATTCGACGACTTTCTGGATGTTCTCCGGAAAATGTTCCTCACCACTGACTTCAAAGGAAGAGGCCTTGCCACCCTCCAATCCCTAGTCCAACGAAAGGATGATATCCTTGGCTACATCAGCAAATTCAAGGTGGCTGCTCACTATAGTGGGGTCACCGATGAAACTGTCCTAATCCGACTCTTTTCAGAAGGACTGAACCCTGCCTTAATGCGACGGATCTATGCCATGGACAAAGTACCCGAAAAAGTCAAAGAATGGTACAGCAAGGCCGAAGGATTTCAGGCGCAATGGAACCACTTGAATCAAGTTGCCTCTCGCCATGAGCGGAAGAAAACCTCCTCCTCCTCCTCCTCCCCCACGTTCTGACCCTTCGCCCTCTCGAACAGAAAAGCAAAAGATCCAAACACCATGGATGTGGATGCTGTTAAAATCCCTAAACTCACCACTGCAGCAAGAAAGGAGTACATTAAAAAAGGACTTTGTTTCAGATGCCGAGGAGCAGGACATCTTAGCTTTGCTTGCCCTCATTTCCCCTCCACACCACGACCAACCAAAACCAAATGCGTCAACAAGGTGGAGGAACTCCCCAAGTTGGAAGAGATGGAGGATGATGATGACAAAGAAGGAGTAGCCAGAGTTACCTTCTCTGTCGACGAGGATTTTTAAAAAGGGGAGTTCCTTCAACGAGAAGCTCTCCTAAAGTTATGTGTGCACCTGTAATTGTATCCGCTACCCCCAAAGCTATGTGAATCCCTTTGCAACTCATTACTCCCTCACACACGTTGAAAGTTGTCGACACCCGCGCCCTGGTTGACAGCGGCACTGACATCTCTTCCATAGACTGGCAGTTTGTCAGAAAACACTCCCTCCCCACTCAGAAACTTGACATTCCCATCCACGTACAAAACATCAACCAATCCTCGAACAAAAACGGAGAAATCCGTTACACTTGTACCCTCTTCACCAACATTGAAGGGATCGCACAGAGACACCTTTTTCATGTTATGGCATGTGGAAAAGAGAACGTAATCCTCGGACTCCCCTGGCTCCGAGTCACAAACCCGACCATCAATTGGTCTCGACAAACCCTCTCCATCTCTGAAACTCTTGACGAATCCAAAGAACTCTATGCTACCCGTGCAGCCGATGCCAAGCGACATGATTCCTTTTTCCACAAACCCCTCCCTAGAACCCCATGACACGTAAATGTTGACTCCGTCTATGATGAGAAACTCTATGACTTCGTCAAGTATGAGACGGAGGACCAATACCTCCAACGAGCTGACTAAAATCGAATCCTTCATCAAATAATTCGGGGGGACTCACAGAGATTCCTCCCGAACTCCCCTACTGTAGCTCGCTTGACCCAAGCCACAGAACTGGCCATGGCCACAGAAAAAGCCAAACCAAAAGTGACTCTTCCTCCCGAGTATGCTAATTTCGCCCCTGTCTTCTTGAAAGAGGCGACCGACCACATTCCCCCATCACGACCCTAAGATCATGAGATCAATCTGGACGAGTCCTTCCAGCCGAAAATAGGGAAAATCTACCCCTTGTCCCCCGACGAGAAGAAAGCTATAGGGGACTTCCTCCAAGAAAATCAGGACACTGGAAAGATACATCCATCAAACTCCCCCCAAGCCTCACCATTCTTCTTCATCAAAAAGCAGGATGGGAAACTCTGTCCCTGCCAGGACTACTGCTACCTCAATGAACATACCACTCGTGACGCATACCCCCTCCCACTCATCTTGGACCTCGTTGACAAACTCAAAGACGCTAAGCATTTTACTAAGTTCGACGTATGATGGGGGTATAACAATGTTAGAATTAAGGATGGTCACCAGTGGAAAGCAGTGTTCATCACTCACAAGGGACTCTTTGAACCTCAGGTCATGTTCTTTG